>JAHBMJ010005405.1:35810-53310 GCA_018398765.1 Chromera velia | reverse complement strand
GGGGAGCAAGAGATAAGTCATGAAGATGAAAAGAAAAGAGAAACAAGACAAGAGGGAAGAAACCTGCACAGAATGCTGCGCGGATATTTTCGCCCGAAGAGACTGACCGATAACGGAAAGGTAAAAGGCACTGCTGGCCTGAGAAGGAATAAAAAATGGAATGGACAGAAAAAACCAATCGAGGAGAAGAAAGGATAAAACGTGATGAATGAGACGCCCGCTGCCGAACCATTTTTTTTGAATCCTTCCTCTTCTTCCCTTTCAACTGTTCCTCTTTTGCCCTCAGTCAATTCATCGTTATTTTGCTTTTCAACAGAGTATGCCCCAGTGTGTTCTGATGCCGTTACCCCGCTCCTTTTTTCATTCTCACCCCCCCCCCCCTGTATCTCATTATCTAGAGGGGGGCATATTGGAAGCGCGGAGGGGTAGGGAAGAAGGAACTGAGGGGGAAAAAAAGAGGAAAGATGGTGAAAAAAGAGAGCCAAGGGAGAAGGAAAGGCAGATAGAATCGAGGGTGGAGGATGGGGATACGAAGGAAAAAGATAGCGCTCAACAGAAAAGTGATGAGAATAGAGAGGTGAGGGAGAAGGAGAGGAAAATAGAAACGAGAGTGGGGGATGGGAAATCGAAGGAAAAAGATAGCGCTCAACAACCAAGTGATGAGAATAGAGAGGCGAGGGAGAAGGAAAGGCAAATAGAATCGAGGGTGGGGGATAGGAATGAGAGGGAAAAAGATAGCGCCAGACAGAAAAGTGATGAGAATAGAGTCCCAGAGGCGAGGGAGAAGGAAAGGCAAATAGAGTCGAGGGTGGGGGATGGGAAGAAGAAGGAAAAAGATAGTGTCAGACAGAAAAGTGATGAGAATAGAGAGGCGAGGGAGAAGGAAAGGCAAATAGAATCGAAGGTGAGGGATGGAAATAAGAAGGAAAAAGATAGCGCCAGACAGAAAAGTGATGAGAATAGAGAGGCGAGGGATGGAATAAATGAATTTCAAATCGAAGGGAGTGACATTTGCTCGGTGGTGTCCGCTGTATCAATGGAATTCGTGGAAGGTAGGACAGAAGAGCCGGTAGACGGAAGTAAGGAATTCTCATCCCCACCAATGGATGCAGTGCAAGCGGCTCAGGAAAAGTTGCTATCATCCCTTTCATCACCCGCCTGCACCTTCTCTTCTTTTTCTTCTTCTTCTTCTTCTTCTTCTTCTTCTTCTTCTTCTTCTCCTTCTTCTTCTTCCTCTTCTTCTTCTTCTTCTTCTTCTTCTTCTTCTTCCTCTGCTTCTTCTTCTTCTTCTTCTTCTTCTGCTCCCTCTATTTTCTATTCTACCCCCCTGTTTACCTCCTCTTCTTTGTCTTCCTCCTCTGCTTCCGCCTCATCGTCATTTTTGCCTGACGAAAGAGGGAGAGGGAGGATTGGTAGCATGGGAGTACACTCAATAGAAAGAAAGAGAGCAAGTGGTTTGATCACTGAAGATGGGTGGGAGCCTCAGAGCCTCAAAAGAGAGAAAGGAAATCCATCTTCAACTGATTTCTCTTCTTCGCCTTCTACAGCCGTCTCTTCCAGAGTCTTTTCCTCTGCTTTATCGCCGACGAGGGTGGGGGGGGACCAAAGAGGGAAGGGATATCATTCGTCCTATCCTTTTTCTCTTATGCCTTCTTCTTCTTCTTCCCCCTCCTCCTCCTCCTCTCTTAATTCCGCGTATTCTTCATTGCCCCTGTATCCCGGGACAGAAGCAACATTGGGGAACAATACGGGGGGGGAGAGGCTAGTAGTGTCGGGAAAGGAAAGAAATGGTGGCCTTGCTTCTTTATGCGAGAAGGAGGGCCCACGAGGAAGTATGAGTGAACGGTCTTCTTTGCCTGGCGTCACCACCTCACCTCTAATTGCCCTTCACCCCTCTGCCCACCCCCCCCTTTCAGCAGGAAAAGGGGGGAAGGCTAGAGCAGGGGGATCATGCCCACCGGCTTCTTCTGCATCTTTTCCCTCCTCTTCTTTGTCTTCCTTATCCTACTTGACAGCAGCAGAAATGAAGACTGGTGGGTTGAAGCCCCCCATTCTGATTCCTTCTCCAACCCCATCACCTCTTATGAAGTCTTTGTCCTTTTTGTCAGACACTCCTGGGGTGAAGAGAGGGGATGACAGGTGGCCATGCGGGGGGGAAAGTGAAAGAGAAAGGAAACAGGGACAGAAGAGGTGGGAAGAAGAAGAACCAGTAGTGACCATAGAAGGGGAAACGATCGAATTGACATGCTCGGAATTATCGGATGACATACCTGAGCATGAAGACAAAGGGGACAAGAGGACGAGCCTCAGAATGGGATGTATGAATGTATGCGCAATTGAGGCAAGGATGGGGAATGAAGAATTTGGGAGATGCGTGAATGCATTCCATGTGTTGATATGTATGGAAACGAGATCGGCATTACTCTATGTATCCTTACTAGCATGGGCATTGGGGGGAAACCATTAGGGAGTGAATGTTACTCACAATATGGGGGGAAGGGGGTATCCAACAACTAACTCGGGAGGGATTGCAGTATTTATCAGCAAAACCTTGTGTAAGGACCCACCGGAAGTTAAAGAATTAGCCCCCTCTTGCGTGGTGGTTAGAGTCCCCGTCGAAGAGCTAGGAGAAGGGAAGGCACTCCAGATTGTGGGCGTGTACATGCAACCAATGCTTGCAGGGAACTCCACCTAAGCTCAGACAAGAAAAAGAGTAGAAGAGAGGATCTGGGAAGCAATAAGAGAAGAATTTGGGAAAACGAGACCAAATGAATACAGGGTGCTGATGGGGGATTTCAATGTACACACAGGGGAGCAATGCCCACGAGTATATTACCCAAGGAGGCAGGGGAGAGAGAGTTTCACGGAATATGATAGAGAAAGAGAGCCAGTCAGACTTGAGAGGGAAAGCAGGGATAAGAAACCAATAGATCGAAGGGGGAAAAGGCTGATTGACTGCTGGGAAGAGTCAAACCTTTTCCCTTTGAATGGAACATGGATTGGAGAAGATGAAGGGGAAGTAAATGAACAAGGAAATGACATACCGCGGGAATGGAAACGAAGCAAGACCTCCCGAAAATTCACGTTCTTTAGACAGGGTGGAGTTTCCTCAATCGATTCGATTGCAATTGATACACAGCTAATTCTTATGCTGCATTCGTTTAAGATGAGAAGAAACAGAGAGATAGCACCAGACCACTGCTTGCTCATGTGTGAACTTGAAAGGAAGGAAAAGACAAACCAGGGAAACAAAGAAGAGGATCAAAATGTGAGGGAACAAGAGAAAGCACCGGAAAAGAGATGTGGAGCAGAAAGACCCGAATGGAGATTCCCGATTCCTGAAGGATGGCAGTTTGCAGGGTGTGAGCAAGGAAGATGGAAGTCAAAAGGAAAAGAAGGACCACCCCCAAATTTTGAGGAAGATATACAATTTGTGAAAGCAATAGAGAGATTGCAGGAATTAATAGAAAGAGGGCTGAAGAGCAAAGAAAAGGAAGAAGAAGAAAGCATGGACAAAGGAAATAGAGAGAATGAAGAAAAAAAAGGGGAAACAATAAAAGGATCAAGTGTAATTGAAGAGACGGGAGCACCTGAAAGAGAGAAATGCTTTGAGGAATGGATGAGGGCGTTAGCGGACAATCAAATAGGGAATGAAGGTGACACTACAGAGAGAGAGCTGCCACCGCCCCCACCAAGCACCAAAAGGCCAGGAAGGGAGGGGACAGAAGCAGAGGGGGGAGAAAGAGGAGGAAAAAGAGGAAAGGATGACAGGGGGAAAGGATCATAGATAGGGGGGAGAAGGATGTCAATACACAAACGCTTCCCGGGGAAATTGATAGCAATGAAGAAAGAGGTAGACTTCTAGAAAAGGAAAGTGCAGTGGCAAAAAAGAGTGATAATGAGTGGGCCTCCGCATGCGGAAGCCCTGGCAAAGCAGTTATAGAGACATAGAAGATTTATAAGGAAAGCAAAGCACAGTATGCAACGGCGGTAAGGACGTACATGGAAGGAAAGAAGGAGGGACTACAGAGACAATTAGAGGAACAGCTGAGAGAGAACCCGCAAAAGATATGGAATTTGATAAAGAGAATCAGGGGGGAAAGAAATGAGAAGGCAGTGGATGGAACATCATCGGCCCCACCCAGAAAGCCGTCTCATTCAGACTTCACAGAACATTTTGCTGAAGTGTTTGGGAATTCAATAGAGAAATAGGAAACAAAGGAGGAAAAACGGAGGAGAGCAGAAAGACTAGAAAGGAAACTGGAAAGGGGAGAGGTGTCGGGGCTCAAGAAGGAAGAACTCTTCAGCGAAGAGGAAGTAAAGGAAGCGACCGGGAAAGGAAAGAGGAAAAAAGCAGCAAGAATAGATGGATTATCAATCGAGTTGTTGAGATGGTAGGTAGAGAATGACCTCTTCCTTTCTTCAATCACTCTCCTTTTCAATGTATGCATAGTATATGGTTGGGTGCCTGACGCATGGAACAGGTGTATCATCGTACCAATACTAAAGGAGGGAAAAGAAGTGAACCTTACAGAGTTATACAGACCGATCCACCTACTCTCTCACATGTACAAAACATACAGTGTACTAGTAGAGGCAAGAGTAAGGAAGCAAGTGAAGGTTTCACCGATGCAGGTTGGATTTCAGAAAGGAAAAGGACCCGGAGACGCATTGTTTTTGTTCCAACATTTGTTGAGAAAGAACAGAAGACCAGGAGTGCATAGTGTATTTGTTGATTTGAAACAAGCTTTCGATTCAGTAGATAGAGAGATTCTGTGGAAGAGAATGTTGGAAGAAGATGTGAGCCCTGAGTGGGTCAGAATTGTGAGAGGAATGTATAAGGAAGTGTGGGCGACCACAAGGATGGACAAGACAGAGAAAGGGATGGGGGGAAGGGAAGGGGGACAATTCTGGTTCCAAGAGGAAAGGGGGGTAAAACAGGGAGATCCACTGTCTCCACTCCTCTTTATTATTTTTGTGAATGACCTACCCAGAGTACTAAAAGAAGGGGAAGGGGGGGGAGGAAGAGGGAAGCAATTGCAGAGACCTGCAGAGGCTTTGAGGATTGGACAAAAAGAAAAAATGGTGGAGGTACCATGCTTAATGTATGCGGACGATCTGGTAATCATGCATAGAGAGAAGAGCATGGTGCAGTGGCAACTAGATGAGTTAGACAAGTACTGTGAGAAAAGGTCACTTACGGTGAATATGAAAAAGACGGTGCATGTGTTCTTAGGAACAGCATGGGAGAAAGAAAAAGAGGGAGGAAGACTATTTTTTGGAGGGAGAACGGTGAAAAAAGACACGGAATTTTGCTACTTAGGAGAAACAGTAAGGAAAGACGGGGGCTGGAGGTATGGACTCGAGGAAAGAATGAAGAAAGCAAGGAAAAAGATTTATGGACTGAAAGTAGAACTCACAATGCTTGGTCGACACCCACCGGGAGTGATTGTGAAAATGTGCAGAGCAGTAGCAAGTGAAACTTTGTTGCAAGGGTGGGTCACAAGGGGAGGGAGCGAGACCGGGTGGGGAGAAATGGATGATCTCTGGTTGAATTTCTGCAGATAAGTGATGTATGTACCACATTTTTCCTCCCGCACACACACACTTCTTGAGTTTGGCATTCGACCCGCAAGATTTAAAGCGGCGACTCGCATGCTGCAATATATATGGAAGGTAGTGCAGAGAGGGGGACATGACCTGACAAGGAAAGTAATGGAAGAGCTGGTGGAAATCAGGGGAAAAAAAGATAAAGAAGAATATGTACAGTATTTGGAAAAGTGTTGTGACGTGCTGGGGATAGAACAAGAGGGGGTATTTAAATTACCTAAATTAACAGGAAGAAATGAGGAAGGAAATGATATAATAGAAACACCAGAGTGGGGAAGAAGCCTCATTTCGTCAGTAGAGGGGGGAATGTAGAGAAGCTTATGGGAAGAGGCAACAAGAAATCAACCATGGGAAAAGGAAGAAGAGAGACAGAAGCTCTTAAAGACAGAACAACTACATGAAGTGCACAAGACAGATAGATCAGGACTGAGACTAACGAGGTTAGTTTGGAGACATGAAAAGTGGCAAAAATTTGACAAGCTAACACCGCAGCCCTACTTGACAGACCAAACGCTTTCATTCAAGCAAAGGAAAGCAGTCTTACTCTTCAGGTTAGGGAACTGCCAGACAGTGCGGTGTAAAGCGAAGTTCGAAGGAAAGGAATTGACTGATGAAGAAAGTAGATGTCCTTTTTGCAGAGAAGAAATAGAGAAGAGGGGATCAACAGAAACAGCGCCCATAGGAGATGAATTGCATACACTGATTGAATATGAAGAGATGAAGGCAGAAAGAGTAAGAGTATGACAGGAATTGAAAAAAGATGAGAAGGTAAGAGGATTTGTGACACAAATGAAAGATCTGGCTGAAATGCAATATATCAGAATTTTTGTTCCACTACTGAAGAGACAAATCAAAGTGGTGGCAAGCGTATTGGAGAGAATAGAAGAAAAACTGGCACAGAAGTGTGGATGGGGCAATTGGGGCAAGACATATGGGAAACAAGACTCTCAAGATGACAAAAGAAAAAAGAGAGGTCGAAAAGAAAGAGAGCATGAAGAAATAGAAGATGAATCTGAAATGGAAGGGAAAGAAGGAGAGAGTGATTCAGAACAAAAAGAGAACGAGAGAGCAACAAAAAAGAAAAACGATGGCCCGTCAGTGTCAGCCATGAAATTTGGGACATGAGGGGAGTCTTGATGCTTACAGTAAGAGGAAAAGGAAAAGCAGGGACGGCTCAAAGGACGGGTTCAAATGGAGGAGCACAAAGTGGGCAGCCTTTGGGAGTGCCAAGGTTAGGCAGAGAGAAAAAGATAGTAGTTTACACAGATGGATCAGCAGAAAGGAACGGAAAGGAGGGAGCAAAGGCAGGCTACGGGGTGTATTGGGGGAAAGGACACCCGTTGAACATAAGTAAGCGATTGAGAGGAGAACAGTCAAACAATAGAGCAGAGTTGATGGCAATTATTGAGGCAGTAGACCAGGCAGAAGAACACTATGAAGCAGCGGAGTTAACAATAAAAACAGATTCAGAATACGCAAAAAAAGCGATAACGGAGTATATCCCGAGGTGGATTCGAGAAGGATGGAAAAGACTGGGGGAGGGGCATATAAAGAATCAAGATCTGATCCGAAAGTTGTACAATAAAATGGAAAAATAGCAAAGGAGAGCACCGGGGAAGATTCACTTAGAATGGGTGAAAGCGCATAATAAAGAAGAAGGGAATGAGAAAGCCGACCAGCTGACAAAAGCAGGGGGACAACAGCCATTGCCAAACAAATAGAAGAAGAATAGAAAGCCTATCGCGGAGTCCTTCTTGGCTCTCCTCCCTCTCTTCGGTGAACCTTCCCCTTATTCACTCTTTTTTTTTTCATTGCTTCTGTCCCTCCTTTTTTCGTTTCCTTCGCTCTCAAAGCTGATTGAATGCAGGGCTGCAGGGTCGCTGGTTTACTTTCTGTTCTTCCTGTTTTCCCTATTTCTTTCGTTCCTTCTTGCTTTCTCTCTTTTCTCCCGTTCTTCATTCTTAATTTCTTTCCTTCGGGAGATGAGCTCACGGTGGGAGAGTGCAGGGAAAAAAACGGGGGAAAGTAAGACCCCGTAAGGGGATGCTTGTGGCTGACAGATCTTTACTTTTTCTCTTCTGCTCTCTCGTTCTCTCTCTCTCTCTCTCTCTCTCTCTGGCAAAAGCAGGAGGACAACAGCCATTGCCAAACAAATAAATGGAGAATAGAAAGCCTATTGCGGAGTCCTTCTCGGCTCAGAAAGTCTCCTCCCTCTCTTCGGTAAACCTTCCCTTTCTTCATTCTTTCTTTCTTTCATTGCTTCTGTCCCTCCTTTTCTAGTCCCCTTCGCTTTCAAAGCCGATTGAATGCAGGGCAGCAGGGTCGCTGGTTTACTTTCTTTTCTTCCTATTTTTTTTATTTCTTTCGTTTCTTTTTGCTTTCTCTCTTTTCTTCCATCCTTCGTTCTTACTTTCTTTCCGTTGGGAGATAAGCTCAGGGTAGCCTGGGTGGGAGAGTGAAAAAAAAAAAAGAGGGGGGGGAAAGTAAGACCCCGTAAGAGGATGCTTATGGCTGTCACACGTTCATTTTTTCTCCCCTACTCTCTCGCTCTCTCTCTCTCTCTCTCTCTCTCTATCTATCTATCTCTATCTATCTCTCTCTTGCTCTCCCTCTCTCTCTCCCTTTCTTTCTTTCTTTCTTTCTTTCTTTCTCTCTTTCTTCAATCAGGGGTTTTTCCCTCCGTGTCCCTGGAGGTTTTCCCCTGAGGCGCTGCGAGGGGAAAGAGAAAGAAGAAATGCAGAGAGATAAGGAAACGGAGGGGCACTAAGTCACCGCGTAGCGCCAAGAATTCGGCGATTGTTTCTTCTAAGTACCAAATCGGAAGTTTTTGGTCGGCTGTGACAGTTAAGCAGGCTGGTATGTCATAAGACCGGGCTGAAAATGACTGTCAAACCTTCCCTGGCTCTTGTTCTGGTCATAAAGGGTGGGAAAGGGAAGGAAGGGGGGAAACTGACCAAACGGAAATAGGGAGTGGGAAGAGCTAAAAAGGGGAAGGAAAAGCTAGGTTTTCTCCTTCACTGCTCGAAAGAGGAAATTTTTTCTTGGCTGCAGACCGCTGTGATTGACAAAGCGGTGGTCTGCATAGCATGTCAGTGGTATGGTTAGGGTATGGGTGAGGGGGGAAGGAATGAGATATAAGGAAGGAACCGCTGACATGCTGAAGGGGTTCGGAAAAGAGGAACCACTGGCGGGCTTGGGATCGTAATTAAAGGTACCAAGCAGCAGGTCTGGTTTTCTTTGGGCAGGATGAAGAGAAAGAAAAGAGAGAAAGAGAAAGGAAGAGATGAGGGAAGAGAGAGATATAAGAGAAAAGGAAAGTATGGTGATGGATGGGGGGGTGGGGGTGCTCTACAGTGCCGCGGCGACTGGTGGAACACCAAACTCAGTCGAATGGTTGGTCCAGGGCTGGACATGGTGCACAACAGACGGCTGACAGGAGAGCGGCGGGAGAGACCTCGAACATGACAGCACCGTCTCAGGCTTTCAGGTTATGAAGCAGGGTGGGCTTCAAGGCAGTGATAGTCAGATGGAACTGTCATGTGGAAGAGGCAGGGGTGAGGGGAAGAGGTGTAGTCAGGGAAGTAGATTTAACATCCTGCACAACTAAAGTTTTTCTAGACTACCCCAGTGGAAGGGGGAGCAGATATGCATATGGGGTATGGGACTGACTCCGGAGGAGTGTATCCCAGTGGATAGCCACAGCCCCGTGGTGGACGAAAGTCTACCGAGACCGAGACCAAGTCCGTCTACCGCATTGTAGGATCAAAGGTCGATCAAACAGGCGTCAGCAGGGGGACTGGCGGCTGTACAGGCCCCCGCTGAGGGCTTAAATGGCCTAGAAATTAATTCAACGCAGACTAGGAATTCAGACTTCATATATGAATAAACCTTACATAAAATTTGTGCTTAAAAAAAAAGTTGTTTGAAAACAGTTCATTCCACCCAAAAGTTTTTACCAGCATTTAGTAGCCTTTAGCCCTTTGCACAAGTAAATGTACAAAAAAATCAAATTACAACTATCGCAACTTTGAATAAAATTCAAATTATTATTTTTTTAAAAAGTATTGATTGATTTTAAAACGGGCTTCCACTAAATTAACTTCAAAACGGAACCCCCTAAAAAAGTCTGGCAAAAAATGTTAAAATCAGAATCACACCTAGAATCAAACTCGGAATTAGGCGGTCATTGTCTCCTAATCAATCTGCATCATTCCTAGGCATCATTCGTTAATGAGTTGCTTATAGTGGGCAAGTTTTTTGTACACCAGTTTACCACCACGTGTAAGGGGATCGACCATGAAACTCTTCATAAACCTGCAGAAGCTCTTCATCAATCATCATAGTGGAAGGCAAAAAACCTCCTGACCCCTCTCGACCATGCTCCTGACTCAAAACTCTTTCCAGCAGTACAATGACCTCTTTCCACTCACGCGCAGTTAGCGTACTTCCTGTCTCACCTTCTAAAGACATGATGCTCTCCCACAGAGGCCCCCGCACTCTCTCCTCCCCCCCCCCTCCTCGAATGAGTTGTAAAAGACGCCACAAGGGCAAATGATGACGGGAGCGACCGAACAAAAAACGGTCCCTGGCGCGAAGCAGGACCCGCCTCAGAATTCCGCCAACTTCGTCGTCGTCATCGCTGTCTAAGAGCAAACTTGCCAAAAAATCATTTGCAGACGCACGGATCTCCTTCACCCGGGGCAAGGGGGAAAAGGAAAGTCCCGTCACGTTCGTCACTGCCATCTTTCCAAGGACAGCAGCTGCCCTCACACCGTCAACCAGACCCCCCTGGAAATCCCCCAAACTCAATCGTAAACCGTCATCACCCCACCACACCCTCCCGCCAGCAATGTAAAAAACCTGCTCTGCCGAGAGCCTTCTCCCTCTTCCCACAGCCGTCACAAACTGATCATACGACTGATTGAAGAGCTTTTGGAGCCACTCAAATTCCTCATCAGTGGGTGACCGTTGCGAATCAAAAGGTGCCACACGACCACCCCATTTTGTCTCGTATCTCTTTTGTCTCAGCCAATCACTGACACCCCCAAATGTCGGCAGCGCCCCCACCACCCCAATGGACCCTGTAATCGTGGAATTGGACAGAAAGATCATATCGCACTGGGACGCCATCTGCATCCCCGCAGACGCACACACTTGGCCCATGACGCACACTACAGGAATTCCGTAATCCCTTCGCGTCTCCCTTATGAGCGCTGCATGCCGCTCGCACGCATCGGCACTTCCTCCCGGAGTGTCGAGGTAGAGCACTATGGCTCTCGTGTTCGGGTCCTCCCTTGCCTTCATCAAGTTCGCATCAAAATCCCCCGCAGTGCCCCCCCCGCCGAAGGGCGAGGAGGAAACACCGATGGGTCCAGAGACGTCTATCAAAGCGACGGTTTCTTTCTTAACCAGCGCAGCCAGTTGCGCTTTCTGCAGATACGAAGGGATGCAATGGAGATCCTCTAATGATGTCACACAAATATGGAGAAAGGAACCAACACGTGAGGCATACGATGCGCGTAGAGGAGGAGCGAGTATGAACATCATCTCTGTCAAAGCAAAAGCAACCGGAAAGGAACCTCGTGCCAGAGAACAGAAAAATTCCAGACAGCAGAAGAGAAAGAAGAGAAACAGGGGGCGAGGAGAAACGTCAGGCAAACGTGATGCAAAGAGCAATCACGCAGGATCTCTCTCTCTCTCTCCATCCCTGTCTCTCTGTGTGTGTGTGTGTGAGAGAGAGAGGGAATGAATGGACAGAGGAATGACTCAACGAATGAATGAATGAATGAAGGAAGGAAGGAAGGGAGAAAGAAACAAAGAAAAAAGAAAAAAAAAAGAAAGAAAGAAAGAAAAGAAAGAAAGAAAGAAAGAAAGAAAGAAAGAAAGAAAAAGGAAAAAGAAAGAAAGAAAAGAAAGAAAGAAAGAACGAAGGCAAGAAAGAAAATGAATGAATAACTAGATTTTTCAATCAAGAAAGCAAATAAAAACAAGAGGAGAGGCAGAGAGGGAGGCAGAAAGGGAAGAACAGACAGGGGGAACAAGGAGAAAACAGAAAGCGGGGGAAGAAGGAGATGACAGGAGAAATGAAGGCATTGGAAAAAGCGGAGTTTTTCACACCAAAAACACTTCAGAGAGGCATGAATGACTGTGTCTGATCAAGTGAGAAGGACAGGACAGGATCGGACAAGAGGGAGGTGCAATTATTATGTAGCTTGTCTGACTGAGTGACTGACTGACTGACTGACCTTTTTTTTCGGTTCCGCGAGGAACTCAAACTGATCTGGATCGCTCTCGATAGGCAAGAGAGCGGGAGATCGTGTTCTCATCTCCAACCCCCTTTCAGTTCCCTCCTCTTTCCCTTTCCCTTCCCCTTTTCCATCAGATCCCTTCCCTCCTTTCTGCGACAGAGCTGCGGAGATATTTGCAAAGGCAACCTTCTCCTCGCTGACTGATGTGGCATTGGATGTTTCGTTCCCCTTCTTTTCTCCCTTTCCTCTCCACAACTTTTGAAACCAACCTTTCGTTGTTTGATTGCCCTCCCACTCCTCGATCTGCTCAAATTCCCACTTCTCCATCTCATCTTCTTCAGAACTGTAAGAATCTAGAGTCTGCCAGCGAAGTTCAACAAACCCCTGGTGCAGCTTTCGGCCCTGGCCCGGGGACCTTCTCCGGAACAGAGACGAGAAGCGAGAAGTCGGCGGGGGGGGGTCTCGGGGGGACCTCCAGGCTTTTTTGGACCGGAGGTTGGCGGCAGGGTTTGTGTGTTTTACGTCGGTGGGGGATGGCAGAGGTTCCGTTGGGTGCATCGGAAGGGGTGATCTGGGATTAGTCGGGTCTTCTTCTGACATGGCATCCTGTCGAATGGACTCTAGAGAAATCGGTTGAGTTACTTGCAGTTCGCTTTCCCACTCATTTGCATCTCTGGTATCTGACAAGAAGGGACTCCAGGTGGGAAGAATTGATTTGTCTGAGTCCTCCTCTGCCTCTTCTGAGGAGTCGGGAAAGAGAGAGGGAAGGAATTCAGATGTTTGGAAGAGAAAGCGTCGGTCAATTTTCTCTCGAAGTTGTTCGGGGGTTGCAATGGCTTCTTCAAGATGATCGAGGGAGCCCTGAGGGTTCAGAAATCCTTTTTGATTCAATTCTCGGAGGTCTACAGGAGCCTCTTTGAGAAGGCTCATGAAGTCCTCCTGAGTCTTGTTCGGGAACGCACGGAGCCATAGATCTACTTTCTCCTGAAAAATCCGGTCACTGATGTAGTGGTGGGTGTCGTTCGCGGAGGCTGTAGGTTCATCCCGGACGTTTTCCTCCCCCGCCGTTTTGTATGTGTCGGTGGCCAGGCGATGGTATTTGACTCCAAATTTATCATACGTGGAGTTTCTGTACGTCCTTACTCTCGCATCCCCACCCCATAGGAGCCCTGCGTTGTCAGCACTGAAGAAGATCTGGTCACAGTGAATACACATGAAAGGATGCTCCTTCTCGTTGATCCCCCCTCTCTCAAAACCATAAACTTTCTTTCCGCACCGCCGCAGCAGCGCTATGTGCCTTCCGAACTCTTCCACTTGCGGCAGAGTGGAGACACAGCTGGGCAGCCCATCGAGCACGACGGCAGCGATGGTGTCGTCGTGTGCTGCCCTGTACAGAGTTCTCAAAATTTTCCAAAACGACTGCTGCTGAGGGGGCTTTTGCTCGAAACCACTGCCCAGAGTCAGCACACGAGTTGGTACAAGAGGGGTCGAATCGTCGGTGAAATTTCCTTTAAATTTGGGGTCTTTTTGTCCTTCCCCCGACGGAGAGGGAAACGGGGGCAGCGCCCCGAATCCCTGAATGAGTCTCTTCTCAATCTTCTTCAGAGAGGTCCAGTGCGTAACCCAACGAAGATACCCCCACCGGTACCACTTGGAAGTTTGGGAATGCCTCACTGGAGGAAGGTGGAGAGTGGAGAGATCTGCACGGATCTTTCGCAGCTCCTGCAAGAGGGCGGAAACGAGGGCGTGTGTGAGACAAGAGAAGAAAAGGAAGAAGAGAAAGAAGAAGGGCGTCGGTGGTGTTGCGCAAAATGTTCTTGCTGCGTTGACTTGTCAGTGGATGCACCTTGTCTGATGCAAAAGAACGAACAAAGTAAGATAGGGGCTGACAGAAGTAGAGGAAGTGTAAGTGGTAGAGCTCTTTTCTCCACCGAGCGTAAAAATGCCTACGCATCGTTGCTGTCTAACTCCATCCAACCATCCATACGAAGAGTCACTTCTGTTGGCAGATCAGGGAATGTGCTCGGGTTCGTCGGTTCTTGTATTTAAATGCAATGTGCTCAAAGGTCAAGAGCTCACCTGCAGCTGGCTAACAAGAGACGCGTCCGCTTTCTTCATGATCTCCTCTCGCACACTGGTACCCAACCCCTCCTCCTCTTTCATCACCCGCACTGTCAACTCCACCTTTTCCGCCCTGAGAGCCGAAATCACAGTGTCCACCGTACAATTTTCTGCAGCCAAAACACGTGAGAGACCCGAAAACACCTGACCCCACTCCGCCCCCCACCTGTCACTGTCCCTCCGTCCAGGCACCTTCACTACTCCCTTGAGTGCCAAAACCCAAGGGGGGACCTCCCCCGCCTCGTTGCAGAGCCGAAGCTGCTGCCGAAGAAGCTTCAAATCATTTATTCGTTGATTCACGAACCTGCACGCGCGGAAGAGGGGCACTGATCAATTCTTCCGTCAATGAGGGCATTTCATGATGCGAAGAAAACAGATCGACAAACAGATTCACAAGTCTGGAAACAACTTCTTGTGAAGATGGGCAACAGTCCAACAACAAGTGAAGGAGCCTGCAAACTCTCTTCTTGGCCATGTGTAGAGAGACTGACGGACAGACATGCGGTAAGTGGAGACAAGCTGCAAGAAAGACTGATGACGGTTGGTCTGTTTGTACGTATGTTCGTGGTCAAATCACCCACTTGTTGGCTGCGGCTTCTGGCAAAAACGGCACTGTAAGAGTTTTACGAGATAACCATTTGTTTCTACAGGCAGATGCGCCTTAATTGTCTGTCTCTGTGGACAGACCTGCGGTCAAGGAAAGTCTGGAGGTCGTAGCGTCTCACGTACTCGGGAACTTTCCTTTCCCTGTTGAGGTACGCCCAGTTCCTTTCAATCTCACCAGAACCAGGACTGTCGCTAGTGTAATTCAGAAAAGGCGCCTCCCAGCTCTCCCTAGTCACAGGCAGCAGCGCCCTCCGAATGCCCTGAATACCCTGAAAGAGCGGCTCTCTGGAGACGGCTGTAGCCCGTTCGCCTGATGCCGTCTCCGCCATTTCCATCCTGGTGAAACCCCTCGAGGCATCCTTCTTCTTGGAGCTTGAGAAAGAGAATGAGTGCTCGAGCCGGAACGCAAGTGAGGCGAGCGGCAGGAGAAGGAGGAGGAGGGGGAGAGGGACGAGACGGGAAAGATGGAGACGAACCTGCGGATATTTAACCATAATCATTTGTGTGCCGAGATTGAGCGACTGAACCAAGTTCTGCAAGATTCACGTTGCCACACGTAGCGAAACCCCTAGACTGCGCATGTCTGTTGCCGAGTGTTCGGCGATGTATCGATAGTTGGATTTGCCTGCGTATGTGAGCATCCTTTGAGCTGCATGTGAGTTGAAGTTTTCGGGTCTGGCATAATCGATCTGGCATATGGTCTGGCACGCGGCCCTCAATCCCGGCCAACGCCGTCGCCGCGCGCCGCCGCATGCACAGATTAATCTCTGAGTTCGCTAAGTTCGCTTTCCGGGACCATCGTGGCATCGTGTAACGATTCGTGTTCTGCCGCAATTCAAGAATCGGGTCGGTCCTTTCCGGGGCCCAAGACCGTGCGTCATTCCGGCGTCCCGCATGGTCCCGCAAAGCGAAAACTTTTTTAACGAAAATTGAGGACCATTTCGCTTACTTCAGTCCAGGTGGACACCACAAACCGTGAAGTGAAGAAGGGCTTCGTCTTCCCAATCCAAATCGGAACAAAGAGCATCCAAAGAGAAAAGAGTGCCTCTGAGACGTAGAAAGCAGCCTTCAAGCATATCGAAGCCACCTGTCGCCAAGTGAGCGTACAAAAGGAATTAAAAATCTGTCAATTTCCCTCGCAACCTTTCCTGCTTAGATACTCTCACTGTTAGTGGGATGGTGGTGATCTCTGTTCGCACTGTTTCATCTCCCTCTCCTATTGATCTCTCTGTTACCCCAGCTGAGCATGTCCGCGATGTGAAGCAGAAGCTCGCTGAGCGAGGCCATCCTGTGGAAAGCTTTGCGGTTTTTGGCAACGGCCGTTTCTACAGAGACGATGAGAAGGTGGATGGGGTCGAGACTCTTTTTGTCCTGCCCACAAACTCCATGAGCGTGGGGGGCGAGGACTATGACACTTCAGCTGTCAGTCGGAATTCTGATTGTGTATCCACACTCTGCGAAAAGCTCCTTCAGGTTTGAGTTCTGGCTCCTGTTCTCTTGTTTCCAGTCTATTGTCAAAAGCGTCTTTCCAAAAGCGTCTTTCCTACTCGAAAAGCACCATACCGTTTTTCGTCTTCATCTCTTCTGCCGCGCCCTTACTCACTCCACTTCCTGCCTTCTTCTTCTTTTCTGATGCCTTTGCACCTTACTTGACACTCTGCTTCTTTCCCGTCGTTGCTCCCAGTCCTTTCTCAGTGCATTTCCCTGCATTTCCCTTGTTGGATTTTTCATTCACTCTGTTCTTCGATACAGAATTCTGACCCCTCTGGCCGCTGTCTGATTTTCGTCACACCTTGCTCTTTCAGCTTCCTCAACGTCGGCCCTCTACCGAATGGATGACATGGCGTGGCTGATCGGTGCCGTCATCCGCCCTGATATCCCCCCCTTGCACTCAACGACGTATATACGTCGAGAAAGTCTTTTGTTCTAGCATGCACCCGCACGCGTCCCGTCAATCCCTGCATATGCCCACGTCGTGCAGGCAGAAATGCTGAGACGGGAGGCAGGCGTCTCTTCCTCCTGGGCCTCCAACGGGCAGCTGTACGAGTACACGAGTACCGCAAACCCCAACATGGCAGCCATTCCCTGGCTTGCCTTCCCTGCCCACCTGCATCACAGCGGGCCCACGAGAGTGATCCCTTTTGATCTCTCGAAGCAGATGGGTCTTGAGTACACAGCCACATCCCCCAATCTCCTCGCATCTTTCATCCGAATTGCCAACAAGGGCGATCAGATCGAGACAGACGCAGTGGCAACGTCACAGGCCTTCTACATTATTAGAGGCTCCGGAAAGTCTGTTTCCGAGCACGGGGAGCTGGAGTGGAATGAGGGTGACCTCTTCACCCTGCCCGCCTGTCAGAAAAACATTCTCCACATGAGCACAGGAGACTCGCCTGTGTCTATCTACTTCGTTCACGACCAGCCGCTGCTTGAGTACCTCGGCGTGAAGCCCAGCAAGAGGAAGTTCGAACCCACGGTCCGTCAGGTAGCAGGAAGGAACCATGCCTTTTTTCTGTCGCTTCTGTGGCCTTTTTGCGTCTATCTTGCACTTCCTGAATCAATTTTTATGTTGCTTTGCTCAATGTGTCCTGATTTATCGCTCCTCTAGCGGAAGTCTGAGTACAACATACATACATACATACACACACACACACACACACACACACACACACACACACACACACACACACACACATGAACGGACGCCAAAAAAGAGGAAGAATTCGGGGGAGGGGGTGATAGTGTGATAGTGAGAGTGATTTAATTGGTGCTCTAGGTAAGGCACTGTCGCCGTTCTATCAGAAGTCGCCCCTGCGAAAGGCAAAGAGTGCTTAGGGGAAGGTGCTCAGTGTGCAACTGCATTTCGAGCATACACGGAGTAGTTCATTTGGTCTTGCTTTTTCGCAACTTCTCCC
>JAHBMJ010005405.1:18565-35784 GCA_018398765.1 Chromera velia | reverse complement strand
CCCCCCCGCCCCTCTCGCCTTGCAGTTCTACACAAAGGACGAGATGTATTCGATGATTGAACGCGTCAAGCACGAACCTGGTGCAGAGCACCGCAACAGAATCGGGTTTCTGTTCGGAACAGGCGCCACAAAGGAGACCACCAAGACACTCACCCACACTCTGTGGGCCCTCTTCAATCTCCTGCCCAAGGGAGACAACCAGAGACCCCACAAGCACAACTCGGTTGCGCTTGATCTGGCAGTTGCTTGCCAGCCTGGTTGTTATTCCTTGATGGGATGGGAGCTCGATGAGGATGGATGGGTGAAGGATCCCATCAGAGTCGACTGGGAGCCCGGTGCGGCTTTCGTCACCCCCCCCGGAATGTGGCACTCGCACCACAATGAATCCGGGGGGGATGCCTACGTGCTTCCCCTTCAGGATGCTGGGCTCGTGACATACCAGAGAATCTTGCAGATCACCTTCTCGACTCTGTCGGAGTTCCCCCACAGTCCCCAAAAGCCCCGTCAGCTGGGGATTGAGAACCCGAACAGCAACCAGAAGTACGAGCCTGTTGAGGAACAGGGGAAGGAAAGGGAGACCGAGAGAAGGGAGGAGACCAAGGTGGCAGCAAGAGAGTGAATTCTTCTACTGCTGTCTCTGTCTCTGTGTCTGCTCCCTGATTACGGTTGAGGTGCAGAGGCAGAACCTCCTTTTGGCCTCCTTCGTTTCTTTTCTCCTCTCATTCGCATCCCCCCTAGCTGCCTGATTTGACAAGAGAGATAGATCCCCGCTGATTACCCCAGCCAGCAAGCACCAAAAGAAGGAAGATGTGCATGGCCAGCTGGAATGAACTCTTGGTGGCATGCATGGGTCTCTCTCTTCTCTGTCTGTCTGTGCGTGCGTCAGGTTCGACTCGGAAGGTTGGGCTGCTGGGACTTTGTCTCTCGATCGAAACAGAAAGGCCTTCACGTGCTTGGGATTATTTCTTTCCTCTGATGGCATGACCCGTGTACCTGTGTATGCAGCTCTGCATGAATGCATGTGCTTTGTTTCCTCCTGCACTCCCCGTCCTGTGACTCCGTGCATGTATGACTGACCTGACTGCATGCGCTCCCTCCCGTCTTCTCCTTCCTCCTGCTTTGAATTCGCGAAGTTTCTTTCCCAAATTCTCTCCTCATGCTCATGCCGTGTGCGTGCTTTCAGACTGACCGTTCGATCGAGAAAAGCTCGATCCCTCTTCTGTTCATCCCCTGGGAAAGTTGGTCTCTTGCATTGAGAGAGACTGTGTGTGACGAGGGGAATAGAGGAAGGAAGGAAGGAAGGAAGGAAGGAAGGGGCAAGACGAAGCGGCAAGACGAAACAGAAGTATCACTGAGGTCTTCTACTTGCTTGTCTTCCGTAAGCGATGGAAGACAGACAGAAAAGGGCAGAAAAAGGGTGAAGAAACTGAAAAATATCGACAGACCACGAAAGAAGAGAGGACACCGGGTAACGCACGAAAACGAAAAGAGAGCTTCAAACGGAAAAGGGGTCCTCTTTGTAGAGTGATCTATCATTGTTTGGCTCTATGGTTGGTCTGTGTAGTCTTTTCTCTGTGTGGTGGGTGTGTCTTCTCTGTCTCTGCAAATTCCTCCCGATTCGATGGCTAGACCTTCAGACCGCACATTTAAGATCTTGGAAGGTTCAGTCCCCCAGGATCCATCCATCTTCTTCGGTCGGTCGAGTAAGGCTTGCTTGACTTGCGTGCGCCTGCATGTCTGTATGGACCAGTCAGCATGTACCCTTTTAACTCGTGCATCCATGGCCGTGCCTTGAAATTGCTCCCTTTCATGTATGTGCATGTGCGTCGATGAAAGAAAATGGAAAAATTAAAGAAGAAAAATTTCCGTTTGTGGATGTCCGGCAGACGTGCATGGCTGTCTGCCAACTGACTGGGTTTTGTACGCTACAATCAATTTTGTCATTCTTTCTTTACTTTTTCTTTCTTGGCTTTCTTACAGTCTTTTTGTTTGCTGGTTCTGTGACAATTATCTGGATGAGAGAATGCACGGCCGAGGGAAAAGACACTTACTTACAAGGAGGGAAGTGAAGAGCCCTTAAAAGAAAAAGAGGAGTCGGACGAGGTGTTGTCGTGTCAAGCAGGCACGAAGGCGAAGGAAGAGGATGGCGTGAAGGTCTGAATAGAGCCTTCACTCCAGTTGTGGGAAGGAAAGCTGTGGTGAGAGAAGAAAACAAACCGGATGCCACATCGGTCCAATCCTATACCCTGCAGGGGGCGTGTTGTGAGTGTACTTCTAGGCAGGCATGCCTGCGAGGAATTAAGAGATGAAAGAGGATCTTGCTTGGATTTCCCTTGCAGTGAAAAATTTAACCAATGAATGTTTTGTGTCCGACAGGAAGAGGGTGGGTGGGCGGAAGGACAAAAACCCTCGCAGTGAGAAAGTCAGACAGACTGCCTGAAGCTGAGACACATCTCACGCTTCGTTCGGTCTGTGCAAATTCAATGTCTTCTTTCTTTGCATTTGGCTGGTTGGGAAAAAAGAAGAAACTTTGAAGAGGACGAGCAGCGGTTAGGTTCAATTCTGCCGCAGAAGTTCACTTCCCTTTCTTCTCTCTACGCATGCAGTAAAAGCCCAGAGAAGGGAACGAAAAGAGAAAATTAGGGGGAAACGGAATCGGTCGATAATGCGGTGACAATTCGTCGCCAGATTCTTCCTTCATGTCTTCTTCTTGAATGTGTGTGTGCCTTCTGGTCAGCTTCATTCTTCCTTCATTGAAAGTGCGTCAACGGAACCCATAAATGAACCAAATTCTATCGGGCATCCATGTTTCATGATTCTTCTCTTTCCCTCCGTCTTTCTACCCCCTTCCCGCTCTCGTCTTCTCTTCCTTCCTTCTGTCACCTCAACCTGACTGCATGTGTTGCAATGAGAAGTGGTCTGGTTTGCTTCGTATGTCTAAGCAGGTCAGATAGGCAGATAATGGTGTGGTCACAAATGGGCCACGTGACTGAACATGTTTCTCTCCAAGAAGCAAAAAAGGGGACACAAGAGAGCAGAAACGATAGAAGAAAAACAAATAATGTACGCTGCGAGTCAAGGTCCTCGTACGTCGATACTGATTTCGGTTTTGTTTTGTGTTGTGTTCCGCAACTTTGGTTCGTTTGCAAAGCAGCGTGGGGAATCTTCTTTTCCGTGCAGCCGACAACGGATGAACAGGAACAGATCGATGCAGAGAAGAAAGAGAAAGAAGGCGCTCCTGCCCCTTCATTGTTTGTCTGCTGCTTTTGGCATTCCTCTACAGCCGCAGCATGATTGCTCGGACTTTTTTTTTTTCTTGTCTGGTTGTGCTTTTAAGAGCTGTTTCGGTTTTTGCTTCTTTGTTTTGAAATGAACTTTCGCAGAGCATGGCGATTCGACCTTTGCTTCTGTTTTTGGTTTTGTTAATTTTGTTCTCACTCCCTTGTTTTAATTTGGAGTGCATTTTGGTGCTTTTTTGTGTTTGGCTTTGCTTTGGTTTGTTTTAAGCGCGAAGCTTGGTGACAGTTTCGCAGGGAGGCAATTTCTTGTCCGACGTGCAAAAGGCATGAAGAGGCAGCTTACTTACACCTAAATAAAGCCATCAAAGACAAACTTCAGAACAGGGCCAGATCGTCGCTCTGTCTTTGCTTTGTTCAGGGTATCAGAGCCAGAAAAGGCAAATAGATAGAAAGAAAAAAGTCAAAAGTCTGTCAACACACTTCATGAAAGAGTCACTGAAAGTGGAACCGTTTCGTTTTTCAGTTAGCCAGTCTGACAGCGAGGCGAACATACAGGTACATCGATGTGCTGAAATAAGGGGTCGACGGAACGAACGAATCGACGGATCGAGCACGCAGACCCATGCATGCATGTGTCAATATACGTTTGTACGACAGGCGTTCCCTTGTGAAGTCTGTCACTTTCACCTGCAATGCACTCACACAGAGCGCAGGGCTTGGTGGTCGGTGATCGACCAAGGCCTGAGGGACGTCAATTTTGGTATGGACCGCACAATGATGCGATGATCGAGCTGCAGTGAGGACAATCATGCATGCAATACCTGCGCATGTGCATGGATCGAATTAAGAGCTATATATTAAATCATTATTTATCATAACAGGTTATCTAGCAATCAGAGACTCAAGTTCAATTTCTAGGTTGATTGCAATTGCATGATTTTAATATATATAGTCGCTGTTTAGGTCGGCTAAGATTCTAGTTAAGATCGCTTTCTGATACTTTTTACTAGAGTTTTCTTTATTTCACTATAAGTACATTGATTTTTTGATTGCATAAATCTTTTCTATAAATTAAACCAGGTTGATTGATTGATTGGTTCCGCGCTAAGCCTTCCTATTATGTCAAGGTGTACATAGTGGCGTTAGATGTAATGTAGGAATAGAGAAACAAACTGAATAGTTACGCTAAAATTAGTTACAAAAAAAATGTAACTTCACGTTTTCTTAAAATGGGTCTATATCTTACGTTAAAAACGTAACTTTAAGATTTTAAGGCCTATAGTCCTCCACTTTCATTACGCGCGCACGAAAATGCACCGCCATCAGCTCCACCTGTAGAACAACCACCAGTAAGTTCACTGACAAAATCAAATGGCTAAGCTCCTGGCCAACACCCAATCCATCCCTTCTTTCTTGGCTTGAGAAGGGGGCCTGGAAAAGCTTAACCTTGTTGTTCAACTGTTACACAAATATTGTTTGTGTGTTGCATAACTGTTATTAAGTGTTGTTCAGGGTCAAAAAGTAAAAAAGAAAAAAAAAAAAAAGATCTCCCGAGATCGTCTACTTTTTTTTTTTTTCTCTAGCCGGCGCCTAGAACGCGCCCGCTATCATTGCTACCACACAACTTCAGGAAATGTCTAAGCTTCGAATGAATCGAATCAGCCCCCAATTATTACAGTAAGAACTATCGTTTGGAAAAGGTGCACCTCAGAAAAGGTGTAAACCAAGAAGTTGCACCAGATGCACCTGCAACGATTGATGAGGTTCTGTTATAAACTTAAACATTATAGGAAGAACGATTGCTGCATTAAATCCGCGGTGTGTTTCTAAATTAGTTATGAATCATTTTATAATCCTAGTTACAACTTACAATCAGTTGATGCAACTTCATAGTTAGCGCTGCATCCTAGTCAGGAATTCTTTAGTTCATGAACTGCAGCCAAGGTGGGAGCTGGTAGGTCAAAATCTGGTCCGTCTGTCAGTGAATGTGCCTTCTCCCTCAGAAGGGGGGGAGTTAGCCACGAGAGTCCTCCATGTCTTCGGTGTGTACTTTCTGCCTAGAGGGTCTGACCTGAGACAGAGAGACAGGGAGCAAAGAGAGAGAGAGAGAGAGAGAGGGTGTGATCGTTGCACTGTATCAGGTACCTCTTGAGAATTTGTGTATCCTGGTTGGGGACATGAACGGCAAGCTGGGGACTCGGATGCTGGAAAGGCTGACTTGGGAAAGATTGCTATGTCCCACTGATGAAAGCAGAGAAGAGAACGAAGTTAATGCTTGCAATCCCTCTCGATTGTCAGCCTGCAGCCATGGCAGTCAACCTGACGAGCAAGGGAATTCGCTGATCCGTCTTTGTGAATGCTCTAACTTAATTCTTCTCCACGGCCTGTCCTTGAAATGTGAGAGGCTGGGTGTTGATGTCTCCTTTCCGGGCCCGTGCACCTTTTTTAAAGCAGGAGAAGAAACAACAGCGATTGATCACTTTTTTGTAGATCCTTTTCTTTTAACAGCCTAGTCCTCTGCCACTTCAAACCTGGAAGCTGACTTTACCCCTCAACATGTTGTTCTTTCTCTTTCTTTTTTTCTTGATTCATCTCTTCCCCCTATGTCTTCTAATCCTCCGCATGCCCCCACGGGCGAAAAGTTCTCTTTTTTCCCCCCTCTCCTCACTGTTAATAGAACTTCCCCGGTGACTGATGATGAAATGATTCCTCTCGCCAGAGCGGTCCTGCCGTTTTCTGAGACGGTTTTTCCCAGCCTGTTCGACAGAGGGGTAAACGAACTACGTGAAGGAGGTCAAGTTATTTCCTTTATCCCACCTCCCCCTGACCTACCACCCCTTCCCCCACAACCACTTCCCCCTCAGAATGCTCCCCCCCCCAACTTTCTCAGCAAGGCTTCTTATCTTGACCAATTGGAACAGTTGGGTCTTTCCTGGGAAGAAAGGCTGGCAGACAGTAAAGTGGGTGCAGTGGTAGACGGGGGAAAGATATCCAAGAAGAGAAGACAGTCTGGGAGAAAGCAGAGCACCCGTCAGGCTTGGTGGGACCCTCAATGCTGCCTGATTCATTTGAAGGTGAAGGAGGCAGAGGAAAAGGCAAGACATGTTCCGAACCTTTCTCACCCTCTACGAAAAGAATGTGTCAAACTAAGAAGGGAAAGAGCTTGACTGTTTGCAGCAAAAAGGAGTAAGCTCGAGCAACAGACAGCAGAGAGGCTAGCTAGAGAAGCAGCAGTTAACCCCTCGAAAGTTTGGCAATGGAACAGGAAAATCAAAACACAGAGGGGAGGGGATAATAAACCCGCTGCATCTTCTTTCACTCAGTTCTGGGCAGGGGTCTTCGACGGTCCTGGTCTTTTGCCTGCACCTGTTGGTCTGGCCTTCCCCCCTCCTTCTCAGCCCGCCTTCTCTATACACATGATTGAGGAAACATTGAAAGGAATTAACCCAAAGAAGGCGCTGGGTTTAGATGGGGTTGGCCCTTGTCACCTCTCGTTATGTTTTGGTTTTTCTCCTCTCTCCCGCTTGCTGCTCTTTGTCTTTTTCAATTTGTTTCACCTTTTTTCTTTTTGGCCTGAACGCTAGAATGTATTGCGCATTGCTCCCGTCCCCAAGGGCCTGCCGAGTCTCGACTGTAACGAATGGCACCCGATCCACATTGTGGGGCTTCTGGGTAAGATTTTTGCTTTATTGATGGACTCAAAGATCAGGAAAGAAGTGAAAATTGACGAAAGGCAGCTCGGCGTCAGACAGGGGGTAGGGACAAGGGAGGCCTTCGCTGCTCTGTCTTTGTTAATTCTCAGCTCCAAAAAGAAGAAGAGCCCTCTGATTGCCGCGTTTGTTAATTTCAGCAAGGCGTTTAATACAGTTCCTCGGGTCAAAATGTTAGAGAGACTTAGAGAGGAAGGAGTAAGCCAAGCCGATGTTTGGATGATTTATTCGATGTATAGTCAGGTGAAGGCTTGGGTGGATGGGGCAACAGAATGCTTTCCAGAAGGCGGAAGAGTAAAACAAGGCGATCCTCTCTCTCCTCTCCTCTTTCTTCTTTTTATCAACAATCTGCATAAGTCTGTCAGCTTTGATAATGAAAACAGGAATCAAAGCTCGGCTGGGGGTACTGATAGAGAGACTCCTGTCAGACTGTCTGACGTTTTAATCGAAAGCATTGGATACGCTGACGACCTTGTTCTGTTTGCTCACAGTGCTTCTAACTTGCAGAAATGCCTGTCTCGCCTCGAGGACTATTGTAAGGAGCACAGCCTGAAGGTGAATTTAAAGAAGACAAAAGTTATGCGTCTCTCCTCCCCCCACCCCGACCTAGTGCCCCGGACCCCTTTTCTTTATGAAGGCAGACCAGTGGAAGCGGTGAGTAAATATAAGTATTTGGGCAACTGGGTTTTTGAGGGCGGAGACCTTAGCAAGACAGTCGAAGCCCGCATTGAGGCGGCAGAGAAGGCTTTGGGGGCGGTGTTTGGTACTCTCTCTTCTCTAGGCTTTGTTTCTCCCTTTTCTAAAATTACTTTGTTCAAGGCCCTCTGGCTGCCAGTCGCGCTGTATGGACTGGAAACAATCCCGCTGAGAAAGACAGATGTTGCCTGCCTCGATGCATTACAGTTACGTTTTGTTCGATGTTGTTTTGGTCTCTCCCATCACTCCTTTGTTTCGCCTTCCCTTCTCTCTCTCTTTCTTGAGCCATTCAGTTCTCTACTTGGCAAGTTGAGTGGGGGCTTTATCCAATGCATCAAATCGATCGACCGTGCTCTACCCCGGGCAGTGTGGAATGAATGCTTGGCTGGCTCATGTGAACCCTTCGTTAAGACAGTAAAATAGCTGGCCGTTCCATTAGATTGCTCCTTTTTATGGCCTCCATTGCCAAGCATGGTGGGGGACAAGTTTAAAGGGAAGGGCAAGGGTAGAAGGAAAAGGGCGGCAAAAAAGATCGTAGAGGGTGCCTGGCTGTCCGACTGGTTGAAAGAAGAAACTAGAAACGTTAGAGACAGAGACGGAATTTTTCCCCACCTTGCGAATCTCTCCCCTTTCCAATCAGAGAATCCGTCCAGACAGCGTTTGGCCATACACCTTCTGAGTGAAAGAAAATGGCGTCCGAGAAGTGAAATGATAGAGTGCAGTGTTGAACCTCTGCCAAAGAGTCTGTTGCAGTCCTCCGCAGGCTTCTGTACGCTTTTCAGGGCTCTCACAGGGGGGGATATAGATAGAACCCAACCGAAACGGCTGTGCAATAAATGTTTGTCCCCCTCTTGTATGATCAAAGATGAGGTTCATGTTCTGACGGAATGTAAGGACACAGAAAGGGAACGGAACAGGCTGAAAGAACTGTACGAAATTGCGAAGCAGAAAGCACCCATTGACATAAGAATACAGATCGCATAACGCGTTGCAGGTGCAACCGGGAGGGGCACTTCTGATAGTGAGAAAAAAATGAAGGATATGGTGTTGCTGTTGTTTACAATTCTGCCTAGAAGCGGTTCCAAAGCTATAGTCGACTGTCTCAAGAAGGTCCATTCTGTCAATAAGGCAAGTTGAGGTGAATCGATCCGATTGGCATGCAGGCTTCCTCATCCCCCCCCCCCATGAATGTGTGCTCTGGGTTGTCCTCAAAGCCTTGCTAGTGGCTTAGGATTTGGCGTCGCTAAATCTAGGATTTAACCCTCAATCATCATCATCATCATCATAAGGTTCTGTTATAAACTTAAACATTATAGGAAGAACGATTGCTGCATTAAATCCGCGGCGTGTTTCTAAATTAGTTATGAATCATTTTATAATCCTAGTTACAACTTACAATCAGTTGATGCAACTTCATAGTTAGTGCTTGTTGTTCAGATGCTTTCCAACCTACCTACCCTGCAAAGACCTAGGAATTTAGACAGGAATTTAGATAGGAATTTTGCTAGGTATCTAAAGGAATTTAAAGACAGGAATCTAGAGAAGTTTAGCAAATTTTGGAGGTCAATTTCTTATGAACTACGATAGATTAGAACTTAATATTAACGGTGCTTATAGGTCTAATATAGTTCTATAAGCACCGTTAATATCAAGTTCTAACTTATCATAGTTCACGAGAAATTGACCTCCAAAGTTTAGGAATTTAGAGCTCTAAATTCCTTTAAATTCCTTTCTAAATTCCCAGGTCTTTGCAGGGTAAGGATAACTTTGCATAAATTACGCCCTTAACCGTAACATTTATATTTCTGCATGTATTACGCACCACATAAAACGTAACATGGCCTTTTGGGCCATGTATATGTAACTAAGTTATATTAGTTACGGCTAACGCCACTATGTATCAAGGTGTCCCATTATGTCAAGGTGGTTAAATTCCCTGGGAATTCGGTGGAATTTACTTTTTGATTTTAGTGGAACTGGGTGGATTTTAGTGGATTTTACCTTGGAATCTATATATTGAGTACTGTATATATAGAGTACTGTACATTTTTTTCTGCTTTCAATGTTTTGAAGACTCTTTCTATTCTAGCTTTCTATTCGTCCCAACAGTACAAACTACCGTGCAAAGTTTAGATTCCAAGAAAAGGCTTCAAACGTGTGAAAAGAAATCCCAGAAGCGCAATCAAGACGACTATGAGGATGATTCTGCAGAAAAACGTCGTGTTCTTCTGACTGTCCTGCAGACAGAATTACCCAATTCAATTTTGATGACAGTGGAAAAGATGGAGTGGGAGAGAGATCGACGAAGAAACGAGCCGTTCTCTGGGGAAAGAATGCTCAATACTGAAAGATTCAATCTGATCTAACACTGGCTCATAGAAGGACGCAGAAAGACAGAAGTTCGGAGAGCCGTCAAGAATGCCGTCGGACTCCCCACCAAGACAGACGCACTTACTCGCAAACGATACAGGAGAGAAGCCGGAGATATACACTTACCCATTCACAGAGAGACTTACGCAAACACACACACACACACACACACACACACACACACAGATACACACACAATAAACAAACAAACAGAGAGAGAGAGAGAGAGCTGCTCGCCGCGTACGTGATTGACTGACCATGACTTTCTTTATTTTGATGTTCAATTCATTGATTTCACCCTGAGCTTGGTCGGCGTCTCCGTGAAGTTCCGTCACGGCGGCATTTTGCTGGTCTGCCAGCTGCAATACAGAACAATAAGTGAGAATGACAAACGCACACATACAAACGCACTTAGAATAAGGGGTGGAGGTGGTTGGGGGTGTGAGACACAGAGAGACATACATGCACACAAATGCATACATAGACATAGAGAGGGATCACACGTGTGTAATTTCATGACCGAACATGCAAGCACATGCGTGGTCAGCTTAGGGCCAGATTGATGCAATTGACTCTGAATGCACCGGTGAGCCCCCGCAAGTTCCGACACTCACAACTACCAACCCCATGTAGCACATCCTTCTGGAAGGAAGGAAGGAAGGAAGAGAGGAAGAAAGGACGAAATGAAAGCTTGGATTGAATTCATCAATGCATGGGTGGGTGGATGGGGGAAAAGAAAGAAAGAAAGAAAGAAAGAAAGAAAGAAAGAAAGAAAGAAAGAACGAAAGAACGAAAGAACGAAAGAACGAAAGAACGAAAGAACGAAAAAACGAAAGAAAGAAAGAAAGAAAGAAAGAAAGAAAAAGGAAGAAAGAAAGAAAGAAAGAAAGAAAGAAAGAAAGAACGAACGAACGAAAGAAAACAAAAAAAAAAAAGAAAGAAAGAAAGAAAGAAAGAAAGAAAGAAAGAAAGAAAGAAAGAAAAAAAGAAGGAAGGAAGGAAGGAAGGAAGGAAGGAAGGAAGGACGAACGAACGAACGAAAGAAAGAAAGAAAGAAAGAAAGAAAGAAAGAAAGAAAATGAAGAAAAGAAAGAAAGAAAGAAAGAAAGATGTGATGAGGGTTGGTCGTGTGGGTCTCTCCCTCTCTCTCTGTCTGTCTGTGCGTGTGCGCGCGCTTGCATGTGTGCAAGAGGGCTAAAAGGACTCACATCTCCGATCCTTTGCCCGACTTCCTTGATGCGATCGGCTCCCTCTCCGATCAGCCCAAGTTGGCGGTCCTGCAAAGAAAGATTAGAGAACAGAAAGAACACTCGTCCATTCAAAGGCAGTCGGACTCAATCCCTCAAAAAGATCTTCCTTCCTTCCTTCCTTCCTTCCTTCCTTCAAAGAAGCATGCAGACACACACATGCACGGCACAGGAACCTGGAGAATGTTCATAGAGTCAATCCGATATCCTCTCGCTTCCTCACTACATTCGAACTGAGGCCGAAACAGAAGGGCCGTTACCCAGGCCGGCAGACCGACACAAAAGGAGAAGGAGATGCTGAGAGAGAGCGCCGCAAGCAGAAATGCACCAACAGGGAGCGAGAGGGGCACTGCAAAGAAAGAGAACGAGAGAGAGGGAGAAAGAGAGGCGAGAATGTCTGATCAAACCCACAAAATCTTCATCGCGCTCCTTCCATCTCTGCATGGTTTTCTTGTCTTCCTCTGTCACTTCTTCCGCCTCCCTTCGGACTCCTGCCCCTGCCCCCTTTCCTGTATTTCCGGCCTCAAGATTCATTTGCCTTCGCATCTCTGTAATCGTTTTCAAATCCTGCGACTTCACCCCCCCAGCATTTCGAAAGGTCATTTTCGCTTCCTCAATCCGTCGCTTCAGATCTTGCATGTCCTCAAATCGTTTCTTCATTTCTTCCTCCGAAAATTTGCGCTTCTGCGTGGACTGCTTTCGATAAATGTCGTGCAGTTTCACGAAATCCAAGTCAAGCTTCTTCAATTGTTCCTTTACAAACGCTCCCTTCTGCACAGCCTCCACGCAATTGCCTTTGCGCTTCTGGATGTTGTGCCTCTCTTTGATGGCCTCGAGGGTCTCACCCAAATTGTCGTACATGATCGCACGGAGACGAAGGAAGTCGTCTTTGATCTGCGGTTGCTCGGGCTGCTGTCCCTCCTTCTGCTTCACCCCCGTTTCAATCTCCACACGCTCCAGCCGAGTCATCAACTCGTCGATGCCTCTGATGGCAGACATGATTGCAGTTTCTTTCTCCAGTTGGACAAACCTTAAGGAGTTTCTTAAAGAAGTCAACCTGTTGAACAGATTACACAAAGCGTCTCCCCAAACCAAGCCCGGATACGATGGGTGGGAAAGACGAGCACAAGAGTCGGTAAATGTACACAGGCAATTCTCGTCAGGTGGTGGCCACGGGATCTTTTATGGACTGTTATTGCAGGGAGCATGAGAAAGAAGGCAATGTACGATTGCACAGATATGAAGGTCAGTCTGAAGAACTGATGAAGAACTGTGTGTCAAGGACAACAGTGCGGCGGCGCCAACCACAAAAATTGACGCGCGCACAAGATTCCGATATATGAGGGGCTGAACTCTTCATGGAACTCTGGCTCTTCGTGCATGGAGTCCTGTCTCAGTCTGACTCTCAGACTCGAGTCTCGAACAATGCCTGTAAAGCCCGCGGCGTTTGTGGGCAAACGCCGCGGGGTCGCGGAGCGACCCCGCTCGCATGGGGCTACTACAGTTTTGACCCGTAAATTGTGCTATGAGAGATAACGTGCAAGGGCCACCTGGATACACAAAAATAGGGGTGCGCTTCGCCAGGTGGCTCTTAGGGAGGTGGCTCTTAAGCGCCACCCAGATGCATCCGTGCACCGTCTACGGGAGGTGGCTCTTAAGCGCCACCCAGATGCATCCGTGCACCGTCTACGCTGAGTAGTATGCTCGAACACACCTCTGGCAGCACACGTGCATAGAAAACAAATAAATCGTACCAGATCGACACAGAGCGCCCCACTCTAGTATACCCTTGTATGGCGAAACGCACAGCCGTCCAATTGCAGTGACTCTTTTTTTTTTTTAGCGTGCATCGAGTACAATCAGTTGGCGTCCCTTTTTCTTCAAACCGTTGCTTGATCTCGATTTTCTGTCTTCACTCTTCCAAGGCAATCAGATGGAGGAGTTTGCATCAAGGTCAAGCGGCGCTTTCCCTTCCATGGGTCGGACGGAAGCAGACCCGATGGAAGAGTCTTTTCACCTGCTAGCAAACAAGTTGGAGACGGGGACGTATCCGGACCAGACATCCTTTCATCTTGGTGAAGAAGGGAGACCGTGGTTTGGCGATTTCCCCTGGAGCCCACAGCTTCAGGAGACGCTGGAGGGGCGCTTTGGCTTCCATTCCTTCAAAGGGCTCCAGCTGGGCCCCATCAATACCTTGTTGTCTGGAAAGGATGTGATCGCCAATTTTCTGACAGGAGGCGGCAAGTCTTTGATTTTCCAATTTCCTGCAGTGTTTAGAGAAGGCGTCGCTCTTGTGATCTCTCCTCTTCTCTCTCTCATGGAGGATCAGAAACGTGCACTGCTTGCAAAAGGAATTCCAGCTATGACTCTCGAGGGAAGCACATATGAAGAAGAGGTCAGTTTTCCAGCAGTCAGTCTGTCTGTCTGTCAGTCAAGTCAGTCAAGTCAGTCAGTCAGTCAGCCAGCCAGCCAGTCACTCACTCAGCCAGCCAGCCAGCCAGCCAGTCAGTCAGTCAGTCAGTCATGCATCCATTCCTTCATTCATTCATTCATTCATTGCTTCCTTCCTTCCTTCCTTCCTTCCTTCCTTCTTTCCTCCCTCCCTCCCTTCCTTCCTTCCTTCCTTCCTTCCTTCCTACCTACCTTCCTTCCTTCCTTCCTTCCTTCCTTCCTTCTTTCCTTCCTTCCTTCCTTCCTTCCTTCCTACCTTCATCCATTCACAATCATTCACAAATTCATCTTTCTTGCACCCCCATACTTTCTTTACCCGGGAAATTACTCCTCTGCAATATGCATGTGATGCCTCTCCAATGCATGTAGGTGAAGAGGCTCTTGGACGACTTGAAGCTGGATTCTCCAGCTACTCGGGTTCTCTACATCACGCCAGAACGCTGCGGCAGTGATACAGCACTGCGGATGGTATTGCAGAGTCTCCTCTGCCGATCTAAGTTGGTCGTTATTGGGCTCGATGAAGCACATTTGATTCTCATTTGGGGGAACGATTTCCGGCCAGATTATAAAGGTCTGTTTAGCAATGTACGTTTCTACTAAGTTTTCTTTGCTTTTCTCTGCTCTCCCTCTCTCTCTCTCTCTCTCTCTCTCTCTCTCTCTGTGTGTGTGTATGTGTATATGTATGTAAGGGGGGGGGGTATCGGTCTGGGTGTCGGTGTGCATATGCCTGTCTTGTATGCTGTTTCTCCTCTCTTCATCTTTTCGCTGCTTCCTGTGTCAAAGCAACTTCATTCTGCTTTGCAGAGCTGAAAATGCTGAGGGAATGGTACCCAGGGGTGCCTATGGCTGCTGTGACAGCGTCTGCAACACCTGAGGTGAGACTTTTCTTTTATTTGAATTTGTCTTTCTCCTACTTTAAATTTTCTCGCTTCCTGGCAGACGCCTTCTCATCACTCACTGTGTCTTACGTAAATTTGGGGGAGGGAGCTAGGGGTGGGGGTTGAGTGGGTTTGATGGGTGTTTGCTTGGCATCAGATCCGGGGACCCCAAGCCCTTTCTTTCTCGAATCCCTTCATATTTTTCGCCAACTCTTCACTCATGTTGTTTTCTGGTTTCATATCCTCTGTTCCACTTTGTATCACCTCTGCTTTTGGAAGTCTGGTGCTGTATCGGTGCCCTGATAAGCAGCCGTTTTTGCATGTCTTTCTTCCCTGAGCTCTTTTTTCTTTTGTTTCCTTTCTATCTACCGTGAGAGTCCTTTTTCTCATAGGTGCCTGTCGAAAAGTTGCTCTGGCGATCTCTCCTACAGTCTGCAGATCAAGAAAGAAATCCTCGAAACCCTTTGTCTGGATCAGCCTGTCCACTTCTCTATGGGAACTTTTCGCCCCAACATCTTCCTGGAAGTGAGACAGAAGCCCTCCGGCGCTGGGCAGAGAGCCCGGCTTGCAGAAGAGATAGTGGGATTGATGAACGGTCGGACTCTTGAGTCCAAGCCAGGCATTGTCTACTGTCTTACGAGGAAGGAGTGTGAGGAAGTCGCGAAGGAAATGAACAGCCGGGGGGTTAAAGCCGCATTTTATCATGGGGATATGAAAAAAGTGGATCATCAGAGGGTCAGTCAGTATCGTCGGTCGACGACATACGTTTCTTCTCGTTTTTCTATAAATCCAAGTCTGAGAAGCCAAGTTCTCTGGGTGATCTTAACCGCCATAAGTTTTTTTTTTTCTGTTTCCCGGCTCAGACGTCTGCGCCAATGCTGCTTAAGTCCGTATAGTTTGAAATTGAAATTGATTTTTTTTTTTAGAATTCCTCCCATAGATGGCGGTCATGCAGCTCAATAATTACGACTTATTCGGGCCTTTTCTGTTGTGCAGGCTCAGGAGGAGTGGCTGTCGGATACTATTCGGGTAGTAGTTGCCACAGTGGCTTTCAGTTTGGGCATCGACAACCCTGCATGTTCATTTGTCTTCCACTACGCCTTACCCTCCACTCTGGACCGGTAAGTCAGTTCTCTGTTTTCATTGCTGACTCTCGCTACTGTGTGTGTGCATCCCTCTCTCTCTCCTCTTCTTCTTCCTCTTTCTCTCTCTCTCTCTCTCTCTCTCTTTCTTTCTCCTTGCTCTCTCCTAGGCTCTCTCTTTCCTCTGTCTCTGTCTCTATCTCTGTCTGTCTCTCTCTCTTTCCCCTCTCTAGTCTCTGTCTGTCTCTCTCTCTTTCCCCTCTCTAGTCCCCTCTCTCTCTCTCTCTTTCTTTCTCTCTCTCTCTCTCTCTCTCTCTCTCTCTCTGTCTGTCTTTCTCTGTCTCCTCGCTCTCTAGCCTCGCTCTTGCTCGCTCTCTTTCTTTCTTTCTTTCTTTCTTTCTTTCTGTCTTTCTTTCTTTCTCTATGCGTGCGTGCGTGTGTGTATATGTGTATGTGTATGTGCGTATGTATCTCTCTGTGTGCACGGTTTTGTCTATGCGTATGCCTTTGCCAGACTGTACCAAGAGGTTGGACGTTGTGGCCGGGGAGGTCAACCATCTCGTGCTGTTTTGTGGCATTCCGGGAATGATGTGCTTAGGGCGAAGAAGCTTACCTGTGGCCCGAAGAAGATAAGAGGAGGGGGGCGGCAGGCAAGGGAGAGTATAGAGGTGGGGGAACAGCAGAAGGCGGTGAGAGAAGTGGATCGGTTTTGTTTGAATAACGAAAAGTCTTGTTGGTGGGGGCTTATTCGAGCTCACTTTGAAGGTGAGACGCCGATTCCCCCTCTTGTCTGCCGCTTTGCGTGCGACGTGTGTGCACGTCCCTCGTACTCCCCATTTCCCCCTCCTCTGCGCATTGAAGAAGAAATGGAGAAGGTGAAAGCCCTCTGCCGTCTCCTTTTCGAGTATCAAAAGCATCTTGTGAAACAGACCGGGGAAGACGCCGACAATCTTTCCCTTGTCTACAAGGTGCGAGGAGATTTGACGACGGACATGGTTGCGTACCTTGCATTGGGCATTGGAAGCTGCTGCAAGGCCCTTTCTTCAAAAAGAAAAGAGTCCGTCGTTTGTTTATTTGTTTTCATACATTTGAATATGTTCTTAATTATTAGTTAGTGTGTCAAGCGAGTCTCTGTTAAACATTGTTAAACTTTTTTTATTGTTGTCCAGATTGTTGAATAGATTCCCTTTTTCTGATTGCACATTCGTCTTTTTGTAGATCTTTAAAGATCTTTTCAGTGCTAACTATGTTGGTTTGCTTCGTGAATTCATATAAAATTTGTTTATGCAGGCTGCTTGAGGAAGCCAACATTCCGAGCAATGGGGTGCTAGGACGTTGTTGGAGGCAGAACAGGAAGCATGGTGTGCAGTCGCTCAAAAGACTGATGGACGTAATGGTCGAGGACGGGTATTTTGCGGAGAGGGGGGCAGATACTGGTCGCGGCAACCGCTATCCTATCCTTGAGTGAGTGGATCAAAGAATAAAAGGTCTCTGTTTCTATGTCTCTTTCTGCCCTTTGTTTCTCTTCTCTTTTTTTCTCCCCCCC
>JAHBMJ010005405.1:2500-12500 GCA_018398765.1 Chromera velia | reverse complement strand
TAACAACACTTGTCTACAGTAAAAAAGTCAGAACAGCCCGACTTAAAACTCGACATTAGGCAAAATTTTCTACAATTTTCTATGAATTGCGTGTTGAGTCAAATACACCGACCGGCACCGACTCACCCCCTGCACGAGCTTCTCGAAGTCCTTTACTGGGATGAGAATGCAGTCTGAAAACTTCTGCGTAAACCGGCGGGCGTGGGGATGCGAAAGGTCCTGGAACGAAGATGTTCGGTTTGAGACGTGGTAGAAGTCGAGTCGTCGGATCACGACAGGGCGGCCGTCCGGCTTGAGCTCCCGCAGAGCCATGAGAAACTTTCCCTCCCCACAGCAAAGGCAGTCTAAGTAAAACATAATGACTTCCTCGAAACCTATCTCCTTATATCGCTCCTGTGCGTATCATTTGAGAAGAGGGGCAAGAAGCTGAATCAGATGCAGACAAATTCTGGCCGCTGGCGTATGAAGAAGCTGCAAGCCAAACGAAGCAAAAAAAAAAGAAGAATGACATGGTTCCATCGACTTGCATAGCCAGCTGGACGAAGCTGAAGGCAGAGGGTTAATTGCATGCAGCTCATACCTGGAGAAATCTGAAGAGGGGACGAAACGCATCTGCACTTTCCCCAGTGATCCACGCCCAAATAACGATCTCTCCGTTCTCATTCAGGATGATGTAGCGAACGAGGGGCCCCCCGCAGCGCTTCAGTTGTGGAATCACAGTGCCGTCGGCACTCAAAATCGTCCCACCAATCTTTGCTTCCTGTGCCTTTGCGTACTTGAGGAGATCTTTCATGACAATGTCAACGAACATTTTGCGCAAGGACTTGTCCGACAAGAAAGGCTGCGGCAGATCCTCTAGTTTCAGAATGAAGACCTTCACCTCTCCCGAGCGAAGTGCCTTTACCAGGTTAGTGTCACCTTTCCTGAATGCAGGCAGGCACAATAAAAAGAAAGTGAAAAATTCGTTGCAAATCAACTGTCATTTTCTGTCCAGCAGCCAAAAGAAATCAGCGGGTTTTGCCAACATAGCGGGCAGCAGGAAGAAATTTGAGGCCTCACCTGAGATCGTTCAGGCCTTCAATAAAGGCTTCAAGTCTCTGCTGTGCCCTCATTTTCAACCAGCTTTTGAGCTTCCTGAAGAGTGCAGTAGGTTTTCCCCCGTTCTTCACGTTCAGCGTCCCAACCTCAAAGATGAAGCCGCGATCCACAAGACGACGGCCCCTTGGGAGGAAGGAGAGCCGCCTCTAAACCTTGGCAGGCAGTTTTGAAAGAAAGACAGTGGACAGAGAATCCATTTCAGCCTTGCACGCCGAGAGCGTGCAGATAATTCTGGTCCCTAGGACGGCTTTCACTGGTCCCATTCCTGCAAACCAGAGTAAAAAAGAACGTTAAATCAAACAGGGCGGCGTCAGAATTAATCATGGATCAATGGTTTGGTAAGAGCCAAAGCAAAAATGTATGGGAGGGAAGGGGGATTGAATAAATAGAAAAAAAGAGATAAAGAGCGTAGAAAGGCAAGAAAAAACGAGAAAAGAAGTTGGGAAGCACTGGCCAACGATGAGTCGTGGCCCCCGCTGTGAGGGCCCGACAGACTTCATGGTGCCGTTGCACCCCTTGGCTGGGCACGGCACCCCATCACGGCCAAAAAGTTCCCTGAATGGTGATTTAAAGAAATTGATCATCTCTATCTCCTCCAGCACTAACAGATCATTCCCATCGATGTATTCTATCAATGTGTCTACTGCGCGTACACATCCTACACAGGGCAATGCGACTCCCATGCCCCTCGACACCCCCTTTGGGTCTCCACGTTGGATTCCTGCCACCAAAAACTTTGCCCACTGGTCTGTGTTTGCACCACAGGCTTGAATTCGCTTCTGCCAGCGCTTTGTTGACCACCCTCTTTCCCATATCTGATCTTTTTTCACCAAATCTTCCAAACTCTCTTCCAGACTTCACGATCGAAGAAGTCCCTTCACGTAGCCCTCTCTGAGCAGTGAGAAGTGCAAAAAATACGAATTGCAGAGTGCCGACTCTCAAGTCATTCTGAATCGAAAAGAGCGCAAAAAATTATGGAACAAAACAAAAATGCGAAGAAAGGCAAGGATCCGAAATCAGAGTTACTGTAGCCGTTGATCAACAAAAAAGACAGAAGATTTGAGGTGTAGCTGAGTCAGACTCACTCATTGAGATTGAGTTGAAGTTGCAGTGTCATTCCCTCTGTCTCTTTCCGATATTGATACCTGCATGCTCGATCGATCATTCATTTTGCAAGCAGAAGTCTGTGCTCACAGCATCTAGCAGCATTGCATAGCAGCTCATTTACCAAGCAGGCCCAACAAACACACAGCCTGGTTGACGAGTGCAAGTCAGACACATGCTCTCAATTTCATGACCCTTTATAAGCAGACAGGAGCCATTTGACTGACCCAAGTGGAGGAGGCGGCAGGCGAGACGGCGCAGACGGCGGGGTTTGCGGTGCGGCCTTCGGAGCAGCTGACACGCTTGGCCTGCAGCAGAGAAGAAACGAGCGGACCGACCGAATTTGAAAAGAAAAAACAGACGCATACATCTCTAAAGGAAAGGGGGAAACAGGAGACGTACATGAGCCAAAAAAGAAATGAATGACAGAAATGTGCTGTCTCATTTTTCTTTCACCGTGTCGCTGAAGAAGCAGCAGGAGCCGACGCAGAGGGGGCCCCCGATTCGGGAAGGGACTCCAAAATTGGAGCAGACGGCGGGGCTTGCAGTGCGGTCTTCGGAGCAGCTAACGCGCTTAGCCTACAGCAGAGAAGAAACGAGCGGACCGACCGAATTTGAAAAGAAAAAACAGACATAGGCATCTCTGTACATACATATATAGACACACACACATACACACACACACACACACACACACACACACAGAGAGAGAGAGAGAGAGACCAAGAGGGGAAGGAATACTAGGAAACGACTAGGGATTGCCAGGGAAAACAAAAAGAAAGGAGCTGAAAGAAAGGGGGAAACAGGAAACGTACATGAGCCAAAAAAGAAATGAATGACAGAAATGTGCTATCTCATTTTTCTCTCACCGTGTCGCTGAAGAAGCAGCAGGAGCCGATGCAGAGGGGGCCCCCGATTCGGGAAGGGACTCCAAAATTGGAGCAGACGGCGGGGTTTGCAGTGCGGTCTTCGGAGCAGCTAATGCGCTTGGCCTGCAGCAGAGAAGAAACGAGCGGACCGACCGAATTTGAAAAGAAAAAACAGACACAGGCATCTCTGTACATACATACATAGACACACACACACACACACACACACACACAGAGAGAGAGAGAGAGAGAGAGAGAGAGAGACCAAGAGGGGAAGGAATACTAGGAAACGACTAGGGATTGCCAGGGAAAACAAAAAGAAAGGAGCTGAAAGAAAGGGGGAAACAGGAGACGTACATGAGCCAAAAAAGAAATGAATGACAGAAATGTGCTGTCTCATTTTTCTCTCACCGTGTCGCTGAAGAAGCAGCAGGAGCCGATGCAGAGGGGGCCCCCGATTCGGGAAGGGACTCCAAAATTGGAGCAGACGGCGGGGCTTGCAGTGCGGTCTTCGGAGCAGCTGACACGCTTGGCCTGCAGAGAAGAAACGAGCGGATCGAATTTGAAAAGAAACAACAGACACACACATCTCTGTCTGTACACGCACACACACACACACACACACACACACACACACACACACACACACACACACACACACACACACAGAGAGAGAGAGAGAGACCAAGAGGGGAAGGAATACTGGGAAACGACTAGGGATTGCCAGGGAAAACAAAAAGAAAGGAGCTGAAAGAAAGGGGGAAACAGGAAACGTACATGAGCCAAAAAAGAAATGAATGACAGAAATGTGCTNGGAGTACTAGGAAACGACTAGGGAAAGCCACGGAAAACAAAAAGGAAGGAGCTGAAAGAAAGGGGGAGAAACAGGAGAGCTAGAGGTTCCAAACTCACTCAATCTTCTGACATTTTACTTTGCACTTCTCTTTTGAGACGGGTCCATCGCACGGTATAAAGAGGCAGTACTGCTAAGGCTCGCAATGACAGGGAGTGCTGTCTTTGATTCTGCCGACTGCTTTGTATCTGGGGCACCGTTGAATCGACTGTTAAGCATTCCATTGCTCACTACCCATTTTTGGTGAGGCGTGCTGTCTTGCCTCCTCTCTCTTGAAGGCCCTCTCGGCTGGAATTCTCCTCGCGAATTTGGCAACCGCCTGTGTGTACATCCTTTTGGTCCATGCCTCACCATGCTTCTTCTTCTCGCCTGCCGGCTCAAGACCCCTTGCGATCCTTACCGCATCAATGCCCGCGAAGCGAAGCCGACCGCCTACAGCTTGCAGAACCCCTCTTTACTCCGCTTGACTGGCAACCATCCCTTGCACCTGAGTTCCATCCCCAATGGGATCGACTTCCTCTTCCTCATCGGCAGGTTCTCCCTCGCCGTCTATGAGGGGATGCATGCTGTTTGCCGAGTCGAGTTCCATTTTGCCGTCTTGTTTGCCTCTGTTGCTGTGCCTGTTCTCCCTCCCAATCTTTGAACACCTGGAAAGCTTGTAAGCGCCTCCCGAATGCTTCAGCTGTCGCTCCGTCTACACATCTAAAAACTGTGCGCATGCAAAATACTTCAAAGTACATATTAATGCAGTCCGAAGAAAAGCCCAGGCAATGAGACTCCATCTTCCTAAGTTGAAGCAAGATAAGTTTATCAGAAACCGACGTACACTGAATGCATGAGTCTGCGTGACGGGTGAGTGGCAATGCATGACGGATGCAAAACTGTGACCGTGAGGCAGTCAGTGGGAAAACTGTGATAAGAGGTGGCTCTTAGAAAAAGTGAGGTGGCTGTTATGGAATGCGCTCACACTCTGTACAAAAAAAACTGTGACCGCATGTAGTTGTATATAAGCGCCACCTGCAGGTGGCTCTTACGATTCGCGCGGGTGCGCTTCGCTATATAATGAGGTACCGCGCGCAATTGTGAGATACGCGCGAAACACACCCCAAAACGCTCTCGGATCCGCGCGTAACGCGGCTCACATCGAAGCGCGCCGCGGGGCGAAATTTTCTCCTGTCTGCCGCGCGCCCCTCCGTTGTTCTCTGTTGTTGTTTACGTGCCCCGCCGTGCCTACCCATCCGTGGACAGATATCCGGCACAAAGGGGAGGTAGCAAGAGCTGCAACAAAATTTCATGTCCTGTTTTTTGAAACGGCCTTTAGAGAGTGAGAAGAAAATAGAAGCGCAGAGTCCGGAGAAGCATGTGAAGCCAAATCCCGTCCCCCCATCCCCTGCAGCCCCTCGAGCTGATCGGAAGTCTCCGCAGCTTTCCACCAGCCATAATGGTTTAAAACCATAATAGAATGACTTATTCCTACTATAAAATACTTATAGATATATTTGATATGACCTATCAAGACTTGTAAAGGGGTTAGAGGCCGCTGCGGGGCTGCGAGCGCTTGAAACCGGGGGTAAAAACCGCTGCTTTACAGGCATTGGTCTCGAATTGTAAATTGTCCCTTCTCCCTGGCAAAGAAGGCGGAGGATAATAGCGGAGAAGAGGCAGACCTTAGCCGAGTTCTGAAGGGTAGTACATATGCACATGAAAGTGCCAGATACCTACGAGAAAGGACTGTGCAGACTTTTGAAGCAGACCAGCGGCGTCGTTGGCTGGTTACCTGAGTTTCGCACGTTCGCATTTTTACAATAGTTGTTTGTATATATTCTCCCTGGGTCGTTTTACTTGCATCTCGTCTAATTACTCTTCCACAGTCGCTTCCCAAGCACTCCAATTTTTTTGCGAATTTGTGCCCATGTCTGACTCATCAGTCTACCCTCTTGACTGCGGCTCGTGGAGACGGCTGAGTGAGCGGTATGGCTCGAAGGAGACGGCAGCTGTTGAATGGATGGACCGTTCCCTGAACTGGTGTTTCGGCTTCTTCCACGACGAGGCCGTGCTCTGTGCCCGTGAGGCCGCCAGGGCAGATCCTGCGTGGTGCTTTCCATACGCTGTGATCGCACACGCGCGGGCGCCCAACTACAACAATGCCGAATTTGAAGCAGATGACGTGGAGGAAGCCAAGCAGGCCATCGCCGAGGGGCAAACAAAGACCGGAGGTACGGGGGTGGAGAAGCAGTTTCTCGCTGCACAGGCAGCGCGGTATGCTGCTGTTGACTTCAGTGACTGCAGCAAGGCAGCGCAGTGTTACAAAGAGAAGATGGAGGCTCTGTTTGCAGTTGCCCCCGACGACACCGAGGTTGCCACGTTCTTGGTGGAGGCCCTATTGCAGATCCATCCCTGGCGTCTGTATGACAAAGAAGGGAACCCGAAGGCAGAAGCTGTACGTGCCCGGGTGGTGATCATGGACGGTTTGGGGAGAGACTCGAAGCACCCGGGTCTGATTCACTTCTTCATTCACCTTGTTGAGATGTCTCCCAACCCCGCAGAAGGCCTACCGTCTGCTAATTTTTTTCGAGAGCCCGTCTCCTACGTGGGTGACAATTCGCACCTCTTCCACATGCCCAGTCATCTGGACGTTCTGGTGGGGGCATATAGAGATGCCATAGAGGCGAACAAGAAAGCGATCGAGAGGGATCGCAAGGTGGTGGCAGTGAGGGGTCCGAAAGGATTCTTCACCCTCTACCGCCTGCACAACCGCCACCTCCTCATTTACGCCGCCCTTATGGCAGGCTGCAAGGAAGAGGCACTAGCTGCAGCGAGGGACATCTATGATGAGTTGACCACCGAAATGGTGGCGCCTTTGCCTGATTGGTTGGAGGCCTTCAAGGGAGTGTATCTAGAGGTTCTGATCAGATTCGGTATGTGGGACCCGATCCTGAAAGTTGAGCCTCCAGAGGATCCCGAACTCTTCTGTTCATTTGCAGCATCTCGCCACTATGCGCGTGGCATCGCTTTTGCAGCGCTTTCAGATGTCTCCAAGGCTCGAGAGGAGTCCGCGTTGTTCGAGACGGCTGTCTCTAAGGTTCCCAGTTCGAGGGTGCTATTCAATAACTCCATGGCTGACATTTTTGGTATTGCAAGGGAGATGCTGAAGGGGGAGACCGATTACCGTGCGGGGGAGTTTGAAAGTGCGTTTGCTGCCCTCAACAGGGCAGTGGAAAGAGACGATGGGCTTGTTTATGATGAGCCTTGGGCCTGGATGGTGCCGGTTCGAAACGCTCTGGGAGCTCTTTTGCTAGAGCAGAATCGGGTTGAGGAGGCACGAAAGGTGTATGAGGAGGATTTGAAGAGACACCCGTTGAATGTCTGGAGCTCCCACGGCTTGCGGGAGTGTGAGGAGACGATGGGGGAGCAGCCGACGATCGAGATGCCCACCACTGCAGACGTCAAAATCGTGGCGTCCTGTTTTTGCCGTTTGTCCAAATGCTGCTGAATGGGTTCAAATGTTCACTGGCAGGCCGACCTGTTCGTTTCTTATCCGTTTGAACTTTAAACACTAAAATTAATCCATTTAAGCCAATTTTATGGATGATTCAAGTTCAAGATAATTGATTTCAAGTTCCGAACTTATACTTTGATTAAGTATTACTTTAACTTTATCTATAGAACTTTATGCTAGACTTTATTTCATGTATACCAGTCACCGGCAGCTAGTGCAGTCCTAGATGTAGCTAAAAATGTAGTCTTAAAGAAGTTTTAGCTCCTAGTTTAGCTTAGCCTAGCTGGTTAATCTGCAATTCTGGGATCGTTCCCTTTCAAACCCTGCTTTAGAATGGAGTAAGCCCTCTCACATATATATGCAGGTGATATATATATTGACTGTTCAATGTGATCCGTTTACGGCACAGGCAAGACTTGTGCAGGCCGGCCAGGGAGATCTGATGCGTCCAGGCGCTTTCCCTGGAAGCCGTACGTCAGACAGTACTTAAGGGCACCACTAAATCACTTATCACTTATCACTTATTCGGCATTAGGGCGGGAGGCCAATCCTCTGGACATTAATCCTAATCCTAATCCTAAAATGGTTTAAAGAAAAAGTATTTTAAATAATTGAGATCAAACTAGATATTAAATTATAGCTATAAGGAAAATTAAAACGAACTAGGGCTGGGAAAAGGTTCATTGACAAAAGGTTCAAATCTGAAAAAGTGAACCTGTTAAACCTGTTTTGAACCTGTTAAACCTGTTTTAAACCTGTTTTGGAGGCCAGACGCGTGGCCACTGGCACAAGGCCGGCCAGGCCTGCGCCGCCTGCAGCCCATATAGGTGAAAGGAGCCGGAGCCGCGCACACAGCAACTGTTCCCAACCGGTTCAATCTATTGTATCGGACAGACGCATGTTAGCATATGTTAGCATCATATGTTAGTATAAAAACTTATGCTGACGATTGCAGAAGTGAAGAAGTACACGTGACTTACCAAGTTTTCCACTTGCAAGGCCCCACATCAAAACGGACAGTCTCCACTGAAGGAATGAGGAAGTATAGAGTTTGTTTAACAGCAGTCTGCACGACAGTGTAATTGACAATGTCTTTTTGGAGACGCTGTGACGGTCTTATGTTAACTAAATTGTCATGATTGATACGATCATATAAATTTAACTATGACATTTTCTATTTTTTTCAGGCTTTTTTGATTACTAATTTTCGACTATAAACAGTAAATAACTTGAGACTAGTACCTAATGTGAGCGTAAATATTGATTTAAACTATTTAAAAACACTACTAAGGCATGGATTTAGTGACCATGTTTAATTTGATTTGATTTGATTTGATTTGATTTGAGGTAGGGCTTAAGCTCAAATCAAATATCCAGTCAGGGAGGACCTAGTGTTTAAAGACCTATCAAATACGATCAAATATTTGATCAATATAACTTTCAACCTCAAATATGAAGGTCCCGAAAAAACTTTTGCAAGTACCGATCCGTCACGCATGCTGATTCAAATAAAAAAACCTAAATCTTGATGGTTTGCTCTAAAAAAAAAAACGTTTTGAGTTGCACTGAAATTGATGTTTCACCCTTTTTTACTTCATGCAGAGGTAAACCGATCAGCTGAACGTTTTCCCGGACAGCTGTGTTGACTTTTTTGGTGCTGGAACATCTTTTACGGCCCTCTTTTTGAGCGTTTGCAAACATTTTACACCCCGTAAAGACATGTCACACAATCCGACAGGGTCGAACAGGAAGAAGGAGGCATTTGTTTTTAGAGCTGGGTACACAAAAAAAATATGGTCCGTGCAAAAGGGGGCAAATGTGATTCAGTGTCAGGTAAAAATACAGCAATAGCAAACGTGTGCGCGGTTCTCCGTCTCACCCCGTTGTCATCTCTCCGTAACCGAATAGAAGCCCAGGAGCACCCACTCCTGGAAAGCCGAAAAGCCAGAAGAAAAGCTCTCAGCAGCTCCCATCACCGATCGATTCGATTCATATTAAAGAAAGTGATCATGAAGAAGAGGAAAAGGAAGTGCCATAAAGCTGAGTGATTGTCACCTCAATTTTGGTACGTGCTCTAACTTTATCGTATCAACAAAAAGTTATGTGCAATTTTAAATCTATCAATTTTACGTTCTTAATCTCTATTAGTACTAGAGTGAGTCTCAGTGACTAGTGTATATACACTGCCATACAGGCATATTTTTTTTATGGAACTGATAAGTTATAATTTTATATATATATTTTTAATTAAATTTTTGAAACACACATCAGAAATGTTCTGCCAGTGATAACTATTGTTATGAGAAAAATGATCAGAGTGATAGTAAGTCAGTGACTCAGTGAGGAAACTTAAGAGGTTAACCTCAAATCTTACCTCAAATATCAAATATTTGAGGTTGAAGCTCAAATTAAATCAAATCAAATCAAATCAAATATAATTAAATCAAACATGGTCACTACATGGATTCTATAATAAAACGTTCTAAAAATGCATTAAAGCCTAATTTAAAGGCATAAAATAACACGAAAAAATGAGGTTTCTATTAATTAAAAGTAAACCTGTTTTTGAACCTGATT
>JAHBMJ010005404.1:140412-150632 GCA_018398765.1 Chromera velia | reverse complement strand
CCGGAGAGTGTGGATGTGAACGACCATGGGGAACTCTTTTTTGGCAGAGTGAATGGAGGGCGGGCCGCGAGTGTTTGTTGGTCATCTTTTCTTCAAATTCTCTTTTCTTTCTTTTTGGTTGTGTCTTGGGTTTCTTTCTTTTCGCTTCTTCTTCTCCGTCTTTCTTCTTTTTCTTTTTCTTCTCCTTCTTGCCGTTTTTTCTTGTTCTCCTTCCTCTTCTACTTCCTTCTCCTCTCTTCTCTTTTCCTTTCCCGGCGTTGTCTGTTTCCCCTGCTGACATTCATCAGTGCCTTCAGCCTCTCCTCTCTTCAGTCTGATTTTGAAACACAGTCTCTGCCTGCCACTGGATCTGCCTGCCTGCCTGCCTGTCTGCAGAGTGGTTGAACGGGAAACAGGGTACTACGCAGACAAGGAAGATGCGTTCTACATGAAGAAAATGTTTGAGCTGGGTTCGTCAGTCGGTCGGGTCCGACTTTTCTTTTCTGTTCTTTGCTTGCGCCGTTCCACTCTCTCTTCATGGAACTATTGCTTTCTTCCATGGTCTGACAGTCGTGTTTCTTCTCAGGAGTATGGCAACAAAGAGTGGTGAAGAAGGTTGGTTGTGTTTGGNCCGGAGAGTGTGGATGTGAACGACCATGGGGAACTCTTTTTTGGCAGAGTGAATGGAGGGCGGGCCGCGAGTGTTTGTTGGTCATCTTTTCTTCAAATTCTCTTTTCTTTCTTTTTGGTTGTGTCTTGGGTTTCTTTCTTTTCGCTTCTTCTTCTCCGTCTTTCTTCTTTTTCTTTTTCTTCTCCTTCTTGCCGTTTTTTCTTGTTCTCCTTCCTCTTCTACTTCCTTCTCCTCTCTTCTCTTTTCCTTTCCCGGCGTTGTCTGTTTCCCCTGCTGACATTCATCAGTGCCTTCAGCCTCTCCTCTCTTCAGTCTGATTTTGAAACACAGTCTCTGCCTGCCACTGGATCTGCCTGCCTGCCTGCCTGTCTGCAGAGTGGTTGAACGGGAAACAGGGTACTACGCAGACAAGGAAGATGCGTTCTACATGAAGAAAATGTTTGAGCTGGGTTCGTCAGTCGGTCGGGTCCGACTTTTCTTTTCTGTTCTTTGCTTGCGCCGTTCCACTCTCTCTTCATGGAACTATTGCTTTCTTCCATGGTCTGACAGTCGTGTTTCTTCTCAGGAGTATGGCAACAAAGAGTGGTGAAGAAGGTTGGTTGTGTTTGGAGACGTTGTCCAGAGAGAGATTGTGAGAGAGAGAGTATATATATATATATATATATATATATACATATATATACATATATATGTGTGTATGTATATATGTGTGTGTGTGTGTACAGGTGTTAAGAAGAAAGCCGAACGTGAGGAAGCCAAGAGACAGCGGAAATTGGGGAATGTGGATGATCAGGGGAAACCGCTGTCGTTGGGCCAACGGGTGGAGCGACAGAGGCATCAGCAGTCCAAAGAGGGCCAACAGCACGCGAAGCTTCAAAAGAAGCTCCAGGAGCGGGAGAAGGCGCAACAGGAGAAAATGGCCCTGGAGGACGGCCCCACGACGACTGCACAGGCGTCTCCCTCGCCGCCCTCTGACGACAAGGCCAAAACCAACCAGGCAGACGGCCCTGATGCTGCAGCACCCCCCGCAGCAGCAGCGGCTGCCCCAGTGGATGATGATTTTTTGGAGGATGGGGATTTGGACGGGGGGGAGGGGGGTGCTGCAAAGGGGTCCAAAAAGAAGAAAAAGGGAAAGGGGAAAGGGAAGTGACTGTTCAGTCCCATGTACAGAACATGGTGTTAGACTTCTTGTCTTGCAGCTCACCGCATCGGATAATGCAGTTGGGAGCTATCTTGGATGCCTTATTGCATTGTCTTTAGTCCATCAGGTCTCAGTTTGAGACCTGTATATCCTGCTGGATGTATGGATGTATGTATGGGCCCTCGTGAGGTCTCAAAAACAGTTTGACAAATCATAGAATATCGGTGTAATTCAGACAGCACCCAAGCTAGCACCTAGGCTAGCACCCAAGTGAATACCAGGCTTGTTATGAACTAGGTTATAAAAATACCTACCAACTTTACAATTCGATACAACAGCTCTTAGACTTGATGTTCTACTATATGAGAAACAAACAAAGCAAACGCTGAAACGTAGGCCGGCTGAAACTCATTTTATTAGAGTTCTTTTTTCTTTTTGTGTGAAAGAACTTTTGTTTCGGTGTTGCTTAGGATGTTGCATAAATGATAAATGTTGTAAAGTAGTAGAAAGCACGTGTTCTAGGCAGTTTAAAAGAAGAAAAACAGACGTTTCAGTTTTCTACCGAAATTTTCCAATTTTTTAAAAAAGAACACAATTTTTCTAGCATCCTCATAGATTGCAAATAATGACTAATATATCTTCAATACTATAAATTGTTCTAGTTGCATAAGCTAGTGCATGGAGTTTTCCCATTATTATGCAATTGCAAAGCTCTATAGCTTAGGCTAAAGTGTTAAAATCCGCCCACTGGCATGTAAGATCTGATACGTTATAAGCATGCCTAAGCTGCTACTCAACTTTTTGTTTGATTGCGACAAAACTTTTGTTGCTTTATACTGAATCTAGTACCGTTAATAGAGTATATACTATACGACTTTGGGTATAAAAAAAACTACAAACTTCTAAGAACGGATCGATTTCAAACTGTTTTTTGAAGGAAAAGAAAGGGCAGTCGAAGACCGGCGGGCAGCAGAATAATGCTCCAATTCAACCGTTGAGATGCTCTGCAAGAAGCAGCAAAGGACACACAACCTGACAGCCTGACAGACTTGGAGAGACGATTCGTCATGGTCTGTCTTTCGCTGGTAAGTCTGTGTATCCGGAACTGCCCCTGCACGCCCATCCACTGGAAAGAATGGGCGCCCCAACATTGAAGCAAGGAGGGATTCAGACGACGTGGGCGGCTGAAAGCCGTTTGATCGCGCCGTCTTCGTTTTGCATTGGGGCTCAGTCGATTCGTGCGCCCTGCGACAGTCAGACTACACCTTTCCTCCCTCCACCCTCTCCAAATCTGCCGCAGTAACATCTCGATCCAGCAGCATCATTGAAGGCATGCCGCCGCACAGATCGAAATGCAGCCAAGTCTCAAAAGGGGCAGCCGAGGGGCTGCTGTGCCTTGAGGAGAGGGAGAGGGGAGACTGTATGCAATTTTTTGTTTTCGATATCGCGGGAAGGGGCTCGGTCGGGTGTCCGTCAGTCTCCATCTCTGGCCGCATAGCAGTGCACACCTCTACACTTGACGCACAACGTGCATACGGCACACTCTCACCGAGGAGCACGCGCGAAACGGACGCCAGAGAGAGACAGCCAGACCTCGACCTCCGATCTGCCTGCCTCGCTGTCTGCCTTTCTTCCTTTGTGTTGTTCTCTCGTTGCCGATCCGGATACTTCGATGAGGTCTTCTCCCGAGGAGACGGAAACCCACAAAGAAGCACCAAGATGATCGACCCCAAATTGAAAGAAACACTCAAAAGAGACAAAGAAAGAAAGAAAGCACGTGGCAGTTGAGCAGGCAGGCAGGTGACGGACAAGGAACCCCCCCCCTACGAAGATCAGGTGACTATCAGAGGATCCGCATCCGGGCTCTTGGGCGTGCAGTCTGCAGGCAGATCGATCGATCGGTTGAGAAGAGAAGGGACGAGAAAGAATGCAAGAGCGGGGAGAGAGAGTGCAAAATTGCGGATTGACGACATGAGCAGAGAGTGAGGCATAAAATCTACACAAAAAGAATTGACAGACAGAAAAGCACAAGAGAACTTTAAGAAAGTTCACCGAGTTGAAAAGACTAACCGGCAGACAGACATGTCGCTCTGGACAGACAGACAGACAGAGTTGTGGATGCGGGGATGCAAGTCCGATAGAACAAATCGATATCAGCGAGCACGGAAAAGAGGAATACAGATGTCGATGCAGACAGGCAGGCAGACGCCCATGCAGACTTACTCACACTTTTCTTCAATCGAGTCCTCGAAAGGATTTGTGCACACTTCAAGGAGGGCGCCTACTGCTCCGAAATCACCTGTACACAAAAACGATTGTGTGTTTATTCTCCAATGCAGCCTTGCGGAGAAAACAGGGCTTCCGTTGGTGCCAACCTCCTTCGTCACTCCCTGTGCAACCCAGTCCTCCCGAAGCTTCGATGAACCCTGCTTCCCTCCTTCCTGCATGTTGACCCTCATGCCTATTTCAGTAGAGAAAAGAAGAAATAACAAGACGCACTGACTGACCTGCTTCTGCCTTCTCAATAGCTTCCTGCAGGATGTGGTTCCGGAGGACCATTTTGGGGTTTCTCCTCTTTATTTCTGTTGACCTCTGGGCAAACTCCGGAGCTCCTTCAGAGACCTGAGCGATCGATCGATCGCTTGTTCGATCGAATGGGACGGGAAGAGAAGAGAGGGCATCCATCTATTCATCAAGAGGGAATGAAGGGGGGTGGAGGACAAAGGCCGAGGAGAGGCACACGAATCCATCCATCCATTTGACACCATGGATCATGCATTCCCATCACCACGTAGGCATTTGAAGAAAAGGAGAAAGCCTCAAGACGAGCCACACACCTTCGGTGCGAAGCATCGGGCAGATTCACGGAAGGCAAGCAGAACGAGGAGCACAAGACTGATTTACATGTTTCGTGAGACTTCAGTCATGCTTCTCTCACCTGCTGTTTTCTCTTCTTTCAGTCTGATTCCAGTGCCGAAAGAAGAAATACCCTCACTGGCAGGAAGGGGATGTTTCTGCGCTTTGACTGACTGACTGACAATCGTCTGTTCATATTTTTTGATCACGTCTCTCCAGATCTTTTCGTCCTCCGACCGTTTCCCATCAGGGTCCCTCCCCTTCAACTCCATCCACTCCTGCACTTGCTGCTCCATCTCCCCGAGTTTTGAAGCATCGAGGCCTGCAGCAAGCGATGGATGATGCGAACACAACGAATAGAAGGAAAGAAAGTATCCATCCATGCATGAATACAACGAAACGAAAAGGAGAGGAGTGCGATAAGCAGGCGCTGACTGCAGGGAAGTGGAGGGCAGGAGGCAAGAAGGTGACTTTTTTGGCAGAAAACGACAGAAGGTGTTTACGACAAAGAAGGCATCGACAGAGGGGAATTTGGAAGCACTTTTTCAAAACATCTTCTGCTCGTCCGCTGACTTCTACAAAAATAAATCGGAGAGCCTTTGTTTGTGTCAGCGAGAAATGAAAACACAAGATTTTTCTCCGCACGGTCCCGACAGACTACTGAACGAAAACGTGCCGGACCACGCACAAAAAAGGGATTGAAACTGAGGGTCTACTAACCGAACTGTGCGATGACTTCTGGGTGCACCACGGCGAGGCGCTGAAGCATTGCGAGCTTCGGAAGGTCAAATGGGGGTCTGTGGGGAGGGCGGGAGAAAAGGGAAAAGAAAGGAGGCAAGGCAAATCAGCACACAGGAAAGGTGACACACAGACTCCCACACAAAGAGACGCACGAGAAAGAGAGAAAGATCGTGCGTGACAGATAATAAGAGAAGGGCTAAAGGTCGAGGCTTTTACCCCGCTTCCCCATCTTCTTTCTGCTTTTTGCCCCCCCCCTTGCACAGACAGACGTCCCGATTCCTTCCTCCACAGGTTCTCTCTCTGTACCAATTAAGAAAGCTTGCTCTCCCACCCCTTCCTGAGCCTCTACCCCCTCACTTGTTGTTCTCTGCCATTTGCACTGGAGATGCACAGGTCTCAAGGATCCGGTCCGCAAGCTCGTCTGCCGAGAGGGAGGCCACAGAAGAGCCAGAAGGGCTCTTCGCTCTCTCGGCTGCGGTCTCAAACTGCAGGCACAGAGCCAGAAACAGATCCAGGCGGACACACAAGGAAGGAAGGAAGGAAGGAATGAAATGAACATTCGATTTCTTCTTCTATTCACCCGTCGTATGGCGGTTTAAACTGTCGGATTCTGACAGGCAGTCTCTTACGGAGGACCATCTTTTCTCACGCAGACAGACTGTCAGATGGGATGTCGGCTGAACAGGGGCAGAAGGGACCCGGGGACAGAGAGCCTGACACAGGGAGAAAGGAAGGAAGAAGTGGGATTGAGGACTCTCAAGGCGAGAAGTGCACAAAGCAGTTTTTTTCTTTTTCTTCAATTTTGAGTTAAAGTGAATCTTGTTCTTTATTTTCACCTTTCGGTTTGCTCTTTGCTTCTTTCTTTTGTTTATGCACACGGACCAGACAAGCAGCCCGAAATGTTGCGGTGAAATCGGCTCCCGTCCTTTCCATCGCCTCCACCCACTCCTTCACGAGTTCCTTCACGCCCTCACTCACACACGCGCCTCCTTTCGTGCCCGAAGGCGGCACAGAGAAGCCCAACTTCAAAGCCATGGTCTCGTTGTAGGTCTTCTCAAAGCTCTCATCGAACCTCTGCTTCATGCCATCAATCACGCAATCACGCAATCACGCAGATACTTTCCTTCATGATGGGAATTCCGTAGCAAAGTGCATCAGCCTTGATACACACCGATCTCGAGAAAAAGGGAAAAAAAGGAAACAGGCAGAGGGCCAAGAAAGAAAGAAAGAAAGAAAGAAAGACAGACAGACAGACAGACAGAAAGAAAGAAAGAAAGAAAGAAAGAAAGAAAGAAGTGACAGTGCTGCCTGAGAGGGAGAGCGACTGACCGAGAGTGCACTGGTGACCGCATCAACCGAAGACAGGAGGGGCATCAGGGCCTCCCCCAACTTCTTCACGTTCCATCGACACATCTCTGCCTGCTTCCCGTACGAGTAACGACCCTGCAGCGCAACGCAGTGCAATGAAATAAAGACATGCAGTGCAGATAGACATGCAGAAAAGGACTTGAAGAATGATATTCCTTTGCGTCGTCAGAAGCAAAATAAAGGGCCCGGGGAGCTTTCTGGTATCTTCACTGCCTCTTCCTCTCTCAAAGACGACCTGTGCTCTTCCTTCCTTTGTTTGTATTTTATAACCTCTCAACAACAACACTCCTTTCTCTCGCTGATCTGGTCCTGAGGCTAAATCGGCCTCTTCAATCCTCAACAAAAAGAAAGAGAAGCAGAAACGAAAAGACCGTTCCACGAAGCACGCACCGAATCGTCGCTCCCGTTGCACACGTACTGCTTGCTGGTCGTCTCCATAAACCCGTACGGACCGTAGTCAATCGTGTCGCCTGCAGAGAAAGCAGGAGCAAATGAGAAGATGGAGGAGAGAGGAAATTCAGGAGAAAGCGGCATGGAAAGAGTTGAACAGGGTGAGTGCGGAGGTCCAAAAGCACAAAAACCCGGGAACGCGGGAGGGAGGGAGGGAGGAGAGCCAATACGGCCACGTGGTAAAGTCCATGTTGAAACATACACAAAAGAACAAAAATCGTAGAAGACCAACATTCGGGGAGGCGCACAAACAACGCATCAAGAAATAACAAAACGCATGGGGAAAGCCCTCCTTCTCTCTGTCGAGCCAGCAGAAAACACAAGAGACGGAGAGAAAGTGTACCCACCGACGATGCTCATGTTGTCCGTATTCAACACGCCGTGACACCACCCCACACACTGCCAGAGGGCCACCAATCTGCACGCACTCCCGAGTTCACATGAATCCATCAGAGTGGATTTAAGCTCTCTTTCCAACGGCAGAGGAGGGGGGCGGGAGGACGAAGGAAAGATCTCCTCTTTGCATGTGTTTGCACGTTTAGAGCAGAAATCGCATTCTCTTGTTCAGCATTCTGAGGAGAAGCACAGAGAAAGTGGGTGCATCTCAAAGCTGCGTAACTCACTTTCCAGTTCTTTCAGCGACCTCTCCCAAAAGACGCGCATACACCTCCTCTCCCATGTGTTCCCCCTTTTCCTTTTGGCGTTGCATCTGCTCACTTTTGCCCCCCGGTTCCCACACAGGCACATCCCTCTCCCGGGACTCTGAAGACCCCCCCGAAGCCAGCAGGTGAGGGTAAAACATCCGAAGGACAAAATTGGTCAGCGCCGTCAAAATGTCGATGCGTCCTGCAGAAACAAAAAGACACACGGAATCAGAGTAGTGATATGGAAATCTACAGGCCCCCCTTTGCAGTTTCGCATCCGGCAGACCGACAGTTGTTCCATCTCCAGTCACCCTACGCGATTCGAAGTTGACATCTCAACTATGGACGCAGCCAATGCAGAAGACAGACACCGAGCTTCTTCTACCTGCCTGCCCTGCCTGTCCCTTGTTGGCTGACTGACTGACCGACTGAAGGCCCCCCCCTTCCCGTCACAGGGTCCTCTGGCTTGAAGATCTCGAAGGATCCGAACCTGCAGGGACGCTCGCAGGGACACACACTATAGCGGGGTGGGTGGTGTGCGTATTTGCGTTGGAAACAATAGACGGAAAAATGGGAGAGACTGGGAGGCTGCAAGGCACTTCACAGACGACTCAAACATTGAAGCAGACGTTCTTCCGATCTGTGGATGCATTCCGCCCCAGCCCTGTCCGTCTGTCTGTCTGTTCGCTTCAATGGCGGGTTTGAGGGACTGGTTTAACGAAGAGAGGCAAGCTGCCCTCCCTCTGACCCACTCACTCACTCAAGAAGGCGTTGGCAGGGGAGGGGAAGGAGACAAAGAGAGGCCAAGGTGCAGGATCGGAAAGTCAGACCTGATGAAGGTCTTCGCAATGCGTGTGATGACGGTGCACCTCTCCATGATAGGATCCCCTGCGTTCATTCATGGAGCGATACGACACTCAGACAGTCCATCAATGAGTGAGTCAATCATGTATATTCTCTCCATCCTTGGACTCTATCGATGGTGCGTGAGGAGCCTCCCTCTGTGGTGCTCCCAGGGGAGACAACCCAGGAAGGCAGACAGCAACGAATCACAGAACGTTGGAGGGAGGGAGGATCCACTTGGAGAGGCAGACACGACAGCTTCATATTGCAGGCAAATGGTGTGCTTACTTTTGCCTGCTTTCCTTTTTTCCTGACTGACCTGAGTAGAATATGTCCCTCACAACCTTGCTGTCTGACTGCAGACAGACAGACAGACAGACAGACTATATGTTTCTTCTTCTTCTCCCTCCTTTTCTTCATGAACACAACAGACAAAAAGAAAGAAAGAACAAAGACAAAAGAACAGCACCAACAATCAAACAACGTGACAGACAGACAAGACACACACACACACACACACACACACACAATGACACCTTCCAGAAAAGAAAGAGGCGGAGCGGCAGAGCGAGAAAGGAGACAGGGGGAGAGGGAGAGAGAGCACAGCTGAGGGAATACTCGACAGGTGAGAGGTCCACACACCAAACAGACAGAGAGACGCGAACTAGTCGTGGACAAAGAGTTGATGCGTGAAGAGAGAAAAAAGCAAGATCGGAGGAGTCCCATCAACCAACCAACCGACCGACAGACCGTCACCAGAGTTCCGGCTCGAGTTGTTGGAACCCCCAAAGCATTCATGTGCTCCGAGCACAAAAACTGCACGCCCACTCCGAGCATCCATCCACAGTGATTGATGAAAGCAAGACTCTTCATTCTCCAACCACGACAGACACGGAAGGAATTGGGACCCTACAGCGCTGCCTTCCTTTGAGCTTTATGATCCTGAATCCTGATTAAACGCTGCTTCCTGACCGTGCCGCACTGGTCCGTCCTCAAAGAAAGAGATGGAAAGAGGAACCGAGAGGGAAGGTTTGTCTTTAAGAGGGAAACAGACGCATCGCAGCAGTACAAAGGGGGAGAAGGAAGGCTGCGAATGTAGGCAATTGTCACAAGGGGACTAAAACAGGATTGGGTATGAGAAGGCGTACGGGCTATATGTGAAAATCTGACGGAAGAATTGAGGGAGGGAAACCATTCGACGCGCAGCTCCTTCTGTCCCACGGAGGAAGGGAAGCTTTGTTTTGTTTTTTTTTGTTTGTCTGTCTGCCCACCTCTCGCAGAGAGGACCTGAGCACTTTCCTCCCGTCTGCAGACCGTGAGAAGGGCGTCTTCCCTGCGCCCTTGTACTGGATCTCCCACCTCTCACCGGAAGGATTCCGTACTGCACGCAGAGATCGAGACAGTCAGCAGGAATCAATCAGCACACAGACACCTAGAGAGGAAGAGAGAGACAGAGGGAGGAGGAGGGAGAGACAAAGGCAAGGGTGGCGAAAGGGAGCCAATAATACCGCCGTGCTATCGAGGCCGACATTCACGAAAACTGCGTTCCGAACTTTTCTCCCCCCCG
>JAHBMJ010005404.1:117816-140381 GCA_018398765.1 Chromera velia | reverse complement strand
CCCCCCCCCTTCCAAGCTTTCCTTCCAGGAGTAAGACAGGAGGAGTCCATATGGAGATCCGATCCAACTCACGAGAGAGATGAGGGACAAATCCACAAGAGGACAAACACACACCGCTGGGAAGAAAGAAAGAATGCGGACCTTCACCCAAATACATCGTTGCCCCATCGCCCAGTTGCCCCGCGAAGTTCCCTGCACACAAACGAACAAACATTCAGGCATTCATGCCGTCGTGCCAAACAAACAAAAAACAATACTGCATGCCAAACAGACGGTCGGTCCACACAGGTTTCTGTATCGTCAGAGAGAAAAGTCGCGAACGAAGGTTGGGGCAAAGCTGCTACTGCAGTAAAAATCGGAAAGAAGAAAGAAAGCTGACCACCAAGGCTGCCAGATGGAAAGACACATGAGCAAAAGAAAGCCAACTGGCTGACGCGAACATACAGTAATAAAAGTGAATCAAGCGCCTTCCAAAGCCCTCACTCTCTCTGGCAACTTAAAGGTCAGGGCCGACCAAATTGATGGCCGCAGTAACAGTGCGCTGCAGGTCGTGCACCCTGGAGCACTTTATTCCCGCAGAAGAATTCCGCGAAGTCTGGTCGTTTGGTCTCTTCTGCACAGGGAGAAGGAGAGGGAAAGGTGCAAGTAGGATCAAAACCAGATAGTGATACATAGCCTCCTATCTCCCCCCTCCCCCCTTGGTTCTCAAAATTGTCCAGAAAGCGTTCAAGATCTTTATTTATCCAAATGCCGCCTCCGTCTCCGTTTACTCTGAGTTGAACGAAGAGCACACTGCTTCATTACTCCTCATCTGTCGGCCCCCAGCCTGTCCACACCCTCCCATGTGCATGATAGCTCACCTTTCTATTTAAACTCCGTCACTGACCGAAGCTGATTCCCAACAGATCCTCCAGCACGGATCGGCTGGCAGAAACGAGACGGGGACGTTCCACAGGAGTGGGGTCGACCAGAGAGAAGACGGCCCCGTGCACCTGTCGAACGAAGTTTTTGGTCTCAGAGTCGACAGGCAGACTGCGGAGAGTTATATTATGGAAGGCTGTCTCCTCCAACCTCCTCAAAACCTTGCCGGAAGGTTGGGAGGAAGGAGACGCCATCATGCGTCCCGAGACGGAACGGAGAAGTCGCGAAAAGACAAGTGATATCGTGAATTGCCGAACAAACACGTTGGCTATGGAAACACAACATAGCGCAGGGTCGCAAACGGGCTGCGTGCAAAGTTCGTGAAAATGCGGGGAGGAATGCTTACAGGCTTCCTTTTCTGGTCCTTTTGTCAGAGCTCTGCGTGAAGATGTCTGCACGAACATGCACGAACGGCGGCCGGCCGCCAGTGCGCGCCATTTTTTTGTTTTTTGTTCCATGCATGCATGCTGTCAGCGGGTGCGCAAACGCGCGCGCTTGCACAACATGCATGTAAGCATCATTTTGTGGGTGTCTTGGTATGGGTGTCTAGACTTCGTCTACTGACTGAAAGCTGTCGGATCCCATGCAGGAAGTCCAAAGAGGGTCCAGGAGTTGTGTACCTGGAAGGTTGTGGGTGGTTCGGACTGCTTATAGCGCTTCTCGCTGCCTGTTGTCCTGTTGCACACTCGGTGACAGGTTTTCTCCTCGTTGTATCCCTGAGCTTGTTGAAACCGGCTCTGGATGAGGCGGAAAGAGAGGTGTGTATCAGCTCAACGGCGAAGGTTAGAGAGAAGAATAAAAAGAGTGCGTCATGAAGTGCTCAGGCAATACAATTGCATTGCTCCCGCTGCTGGCAGGAAGTTGCCTGCCGTTACAGGTGAGGAGTTGCGCCCTAGCTTAGTTGCCTTACGTGAGCCTGTCTCAAGACTCGTGCCGGCTGTCTGTGGACCTCTTTTTTCTCTCAGCACTTCAGATCTTCTCCTGTATCAGTGAAGATCCAATCTTGAGGTTCTGGTGCTCCAGTTTTTCCTCTACTGTCTTTTTGGACCCGATTTTGATATCCCCTGTCTCCGTCTACGCCATTCTGTGTCTGAGCGCCTGCCTCACCCTTCTTCTTCTGGCCTCACTCGAACCTTTCTCCCCCTCGCTTTGTCCGTTTTGCTTATTTATCGTTCCTTCGCTTTTCTCTGGTCCCACGCCAAGCACTTACGTTTACGAGGGAATTCGGATCGTGCGTGCTCGGACGTGTGAGGTACGTGTGCGCAGGCAGCGATCATGCTGGTTCTCCGGCGCATCCTCGGAAGCACACTCTGGGTGCTGGTTTGGAATTACGTCGGCCTGACTGTATTGACGATTCCGGCCTGTTTCTGGGGGAGGAGCTGGAGGGAAAGCTTTGAGGCGCTGAAAGAGAAAGTGAGGGCAGACTGGAGGGACGCCTTCTCGCTGTTGCCCGGAGTGGTGGGTCCCATGGTTGTCTTCTCGACGATCTTCGTCAGCGGCAACGTCGGCCTTGGGACCAGCTTTGTCTTCAGGTCAGTGCTTGATTTCTCTGCTTTTAGGATTGCATGGGTACAGAAACCGGGAAACAAATTCTAAAAGGGGGCCAGAGACCCGGCTGTCCTTTTGCGTTGAAAAAAACTAGGCATAAGAATGGAACAGCGAGACAGTCAGTCAGTCAGTCAGGTGTGAGAGAGGCAGAATCCAGGGGGCCTCATCGAGAGAGTCGGGTGGAAGTAAGGAAGTCTGATTCTTGTTCAGGAAGCAATTAAGTGGAATTTCTAGAAATCTTCAGGTCTTTGCAAAGAAACGCGGTTTGCTTGGCATGGCAAGGCACGTTGAGATGGGTCGGTCAGCTTTGCCCTTCTTTCTATCTGTGTTTATCCGTGCGTCACTGTGTGCAGCGTGTGCGGCAGCGTGGTGGCGTCCCTTCTGTTGGACTTCACAGGAGCCCTCTGGGCAGAAAGGAAACCCGTGAGCGCGTTGAGAATCGGGGGCGCAGTGCTGATCCTTGGGGGCACTGGAGCGTTTCAGGCGGACTCTATGATGGACAGCAGGACATCGGCAGGGGGCCTGATTTTGTTTTTGGTGTTGGGGGTGACTGCGGGTGGATTGTTTGTGGTTCAAGCAGCAATGAACAAGAGACTAACTCAAACATTCGCAAATCCGTGTAGAGCTGCAGCGCTCACGGGATTACAGGGAATGGCAGTGACGGTCCCCATAGCCCTTGCGCTCGATCCCCTACCCGATTTCTCTCGGGCTCGTGGGGTCGACTTTTGGGCTTTTCTCAGCGGCAGCGTGGGGCTTCTGATGGTGATCAGTTCGATGACTGCCCCTCGCTTCGTTGGATTTTCTGTAACTTTCCAGCTGACAGTTTTGGGTCAGGTCGTTGCTGCTGTTGTGTATGATCGTTACCTTTCTGTGTTCGGACTTGAGTCTCGTGACGTGACATTGGCTCGGGGTGTCGGGTTGGTTTTGGTTCTTTTGGGTATGTTGACTTCTTTGCTGGAGGTGTGGAGGGAGGGGAGGAAAGAAAAGCAGAAGAAGGAAGTGGGGAAGGGAGAGTTGGAAGGTGAGAAAGGCATCGACAGAGATAGAGAGTCGGATCACGTTCGATCGAAACGATGCGAAAAGGTCCTCATGATCGAGGCACAAGACGTCGAAGCGGCGCTCCCTCTCTCCGAGTCTGACGAGAGAGAGGGGCCCTTGGAGGATTCGGGAAAGAAGGAGACGGGTGCCGCTGGCGAGAGGGAAATGGGCAGACTAGAGGTTAATTCGAGAGCTTTTGTGACTGAGTTCGAACAGAAGATTCCCATGAGGGAGCGGGAAAGAGAAACCACCAGGCCCCTCTCGATGTCTGTGTCTTGCACCTCGGTTCCTCCCTTTGCAGGCAGTGGGAGCCTTCTGACAGTCAAAGAGAAGGATCTCTCCTGGGTGAGTAGACAGAGAGAAGGAGACCAAGAGGCACCGGGAGAGGGGGAAGCAGACACAGAGAAAAAGGGAGAAGAGAACGAAGTATGAGATAAATAACCAGAAGAAAGCCGACAATAGCTGAACTTGACTGTGCATGCGAAAAAGTCCTTCAAGCCTTCCCTCATGCCCGCATGTTTGGTTCCTCTCGTATTAATGAATTAGCCCGTCAGTCTGTCAGTCAATGAGTCACTCGGCTTCCACGCATTTGCCTTGCAAGGTGCGCTGACAGATACGAAAAAGGAAACGAACGGCTTGGTCCAAGTAATGCTCCTTGCAGCACTGTGCAGTATATGCCTTTGTCCGATCGGGTCTGTGCGTGTTGCCCTTCCTTCCCTTTTCCCCCCTTCTGTTTCTCCCTTCATGCCGTTCTCCTCTCCCCTCGCTCTCATTTTCTTGTTCTTCTTCTTCTTCATGCATGAGATAAGATGAGATGGCAGAGAGACACTCGCTCGATGCGCGACGCTCGATGCTCGACGCGTGTGTCTTCCCTTCTCTTCTTCTGTTTTAAATTTAGGTGTCAGTCATTCGTTCAAGAACGACAGACAGACAAACAGACAACAAAGTTAGAGAGCGAGGTGATCTCAACGCAGATAAGGATAGCGTGGAGACCACGGAATTCAGAAAGTCAGCAGGAAAGAAAGAAAGAGAGCAAATTAAAAGAGGGCTGCCGTGGAAGGTAGCACTGTGGCTCGCTAGCCAGGTACGTTCTTGGATGAGTCGATGCGTGCGTAGTTTTGAATGCATACCGCTTGCAAAGTGCGGGTGCATGGTGTGCATCAAGTATCTACCTGTCTCCTTGCCTGATTTAAATCCGTCGAAAGGGTTTCTCTCCTCTCTTGCACTCTTCTTTTCTCTTCGCATATTCCTTCTTCGTTCATTATGCCTTCCTCCTGTTTCTCCCTCCCTCCCTGCATCCTTCCCTTATGTTCAAGTTCATGAAATGCCCTCATGTCCCTCTCTCTCTGCTAGCAGAAGACCAAACCAGGCGGTCCATGCAATGTGCGTGGGTGAATTGATCGATCTCGCTTGATCCGAATTCATTCACTCTTTTTCGGTCTTCCTCACTGATTCTGCATCGAGGGGCGATGGCTTCCTCCCTTCCTTCCAGAGAGCGTGCAGATGGGTGGGTGGGCGGGCGAGTAGATTTGAGTGCATGCATGCATCCATGCAAGCAAGCAGTTTCCCTTCTTTGCCTGTCACTTAGCTCGAATCGTTGATCGATAGAACTTTCTTCATTCTGCACTCGATGTTTGCTTTATGTTGCGCATTTGCGCCTTTCGTGTTCTTCTGTCTGACTGATGTCGTCCATGTCGTCCTCTCCTGTAGATCTGTCTCTCTCATCCGGTCTCCTGCCTGCCTTCAAGCAAGAGAAGAGACTGAAAGAATCCGATCGAAGCCGTACAGAAGGATGAAGCGACAGTCCAAAGCCGCCTGTCGATCAGCGCTGTGATGCCTCTCTCTCTCTCTCTCTTTTCTTCATTGCACGTGCATGAGGACGGATCGGGTTTGAGTGGGATCGAATAAATTTAACAATCAAACGTACCGCCATGATCGGATTGACTGAAATTTGTGGTTTTCTGTCCAGCTCGGCTCATGCTGGAGTGGCATCGGGACGTGCATCGTGTTGCGTCTACCCTTGTCCGTGCATGCAACAATGTGTGTGCTTTTGTGCGCGCGCGTTTGCATGTGCATGTGTCTGTGTGATAGAAAGGATTTGAGCGGACCTTTTGGTTTTCGCCTCCCGTGAATGTTCACGGAAGTTCTTGATCGTTTTCGGGTTTGTCAGAGCCCTTTTTTAAAGAAGTTGTTTTTTTATCAAGCGCGTAGAGTATGACAATCATCAAGCAGGAGGTTTGGTTCCAACAATGAAGACGGAATGTGTTTTTTTCAAAAATCAAGGGTACGGCCTTGCAAAGGTAGAGAAAACATGCATCATGACGGAAAACTGTGAAAAAAGGCTGAAAAAATCTCATGGTCTGCAATTTGCTCAGCAAAAAAACAAGTCCCATTTAAAAATGAGAATAAGAATTAACAAAAGCCCGTTTGACAGCAGAATTGAAACAGAAGTGCCAGACATTAAGATCGACTTGCAATTTCCGGAGGACCAATGATGTCACCAATCTCTGCTCAAAGCTGCAAACTTCAGACAAAGCTGGTGATAAAACTTGTGGCAGCTCAGCCGCAGCTCTCATGGTGGGTGATCCATGAATCGATGCCAATCGATTTTAAAATTGATTAGAAGAGCATGTATCATTATATCTTAATTTCTATTCATACTACTAGCTGCAATGCATGCAGTGTATCACTGAGAGACCTTAAAACAATTGGAATAAAAATTAAAAGTGTCCTAGCTAGCGTTTATACACCCAAAAGAACGTAAAAAAACGTAAAGCTAAATCAATGTTAGGGGATGGGGATTGACAATCCCAAGACAGAAGGGGGGGAAGCGAGAGCGACGTCTCGATTAAGCAGCAACCAGAGAGCTCACACAGGCCATTCGAGAAGAAAGAGAGGTAAAAGAGGAAAAAGAAAGAGAAGAAAGGAAGGAGGCCCACAAAGAGCACAGCTAGAGAAAGAGGGCAGAGGAGAAAGAGAGATAGGAGAAGGTGAAAGAAACGGAAGTTCCGGGGGTGATGGGGGAGCAGAGGAGAGCAGTCAGAGATGCAAAGGCAAAGCGATACTCGGAATGACTCAGTATGGTTCCGCGAGAAGCGGACGACATGCTCCTCAGCCCGGAAGAGTTCCGAGATGCTCTCACCCTGCGCTACCAATTCAAGGTGCAGAGAGATAAGAGGATCGAATTCTGAGGGGTGTGGGGGCAGCTGGGGGCTGCAGCACACCCTCAACTGTAAGAGAGGGGGATTAAGAGGAGGGCATATCGGGAGGAGATACAACGAGGTAAACCAGGTGTGGTATGACCTGGTAGAGCTAGCGTTCGCATCGGCAGTAGGGAGGGGGGAGCCAGTAGTGAGGGCAAAGGGAGAGGTGCTGGGTCTACCGGCCTTCTACAGGGACTTCTCAGTGCGGGAACTCTAGGCAAGGCAGAGGTAGACAACCCTAGACACAAGGGTGGTTAATACCCAGGCCACCTCCTATACATAGGGTGACTGGCTAAAAGTTCTCACCCGGTCAGCCACGGGGAAAAAGGAGCAATATGCCAAGCCGTACAGGGACAAAGGGTACAATTTCATGCTCCTCATCAGTAATATAGATAGGGCCCTCGAAAAGGATGCTGAAATGTTCCTAAAGAAGGTAGCACATCTGGTGAGTCTCAAGTAAGTGGAATAGGACATACGGGCAGGTGTGCGCATACATGAGGGCAAAAATGCAGGCAGCGTACCACAGAGCAGCCAGCGGGTGCCTGCGGGGCACCAAAGGAGAGGTGCGAAGAGTGAGCATTGAGGGAGGGGCAGCGGCAGCGGCAGCACTCGGATAGACGAAGTCACGTCGAAGTGATGATCGGACGCTACTAATGGATAAGGCAAGGTAGTAGGAAGACATGTCAGTGGAGAGCTCATAGGTGGTTAAGGTCGGTATCAAATTCAGTGGTATCATGCAGTTTGTGGGGGAATCAATATCATGGTACTTTCTATGACCATTGTATTAACCAATATTTTTATATGGAGCTATCAAAAAAATCAAAACCAACCATATGGGTCGGACCCCCCCCTCTAGCCGACCCATGTTCACTTTTCTGGTGCTTTTCAGAAGTGAAGACAATTCGTAGTCTGCTGAAAAAGAGGAGAGGTTTATTCAGTCAACAAGGCTCAGGCTCGATGGGAATTTATCGTTGGGGAAGGTAAGAAGACGCAGGCGAGCTTCTTCTAGATATGATTGAGCTCGTTCACGAAGAGCTCAACTCCAAAGGACATGTCACAATGGCAGAGGAGTAGGAGGCTCTCTGGATGGGGCGGGAAGGGATAGAAAAAGAGTTTCCTGACGCTTGTCATCATAACAGCAGCACCAAAAAACCCGACATTCAGTTGATTGAGCTTCATTTTCCCCCAAAAAACAACACCATTATCGTTTTTCGGTTCATGTTGAACCATTATTTACCCCACCCCACCACCAAAGTCGTTGGTGAAAGAGAGCTGAGAGGGACAGAAACACGGTTTTTAATAGAGGCGCCTCAGGTTCTCTTAATCCAGACGGATTGGACCAATCTCAAAAAGGCAGGAGAGAAGACTGCCTATGTGTTCACTTACCCTCTCAATCTCTCTTTTCCTGGACCAGGAGGTTGTCCTTGGAAATATGAGTTGCTGGCTGTTGTTGCACATGGTGTTTTGACATCTGCCCGCTCTGGGCATTATATTTGTTATAGGAAGAGGGAGAGATGGTGGTAGGTCGATTGCCTTGGCGAGCAAAGAATTGAGAAAGGACTGCCCTAATGAATTGGGAGTTGAATTGGGCGTCGAATTGATAGTACTACCAATTTTTTACCGCCAGTAACTCCCAATTTTGAAAAATTGGTACCTAGTCTAGTAAAAGAAGTACATGAAGTTTGAAGCTAAAATTTTGTGTACGAGCTAGACAGGGGCTCACTAGTTTCTAGCCGCAGTCATTAGACTCTAATTCATTACTAGGAACAAATTCTATGAACACTTAGAGTCACCTAAAAATTGGGAGTTACCAATTTTTTTTTAGGACTAAGTACCAATTTTTAAGAAAATTAACACCCAATTTTTTATTTGGACTACCAATTTTATAACTTCTCCTAGAAAGTAAAATATATGTGGAAAGAAAGAACGCTGTAATAGAACAGTGTTGTAGCTGCACAGAACTTCATAAATCCATAAGTTTTGTATAGTTTCATAATGTTATTCATGCTCAAAGTCCCTCCCGGCGTGACACATCGACAAAATATGCTTGTATGGCTTTCTTTTTCTTACACAACCACGCAAAAACCAGATCTTCCAGAATAAAACGATCATACGAACAACGTCCCCCCAATTTCTTAGGGTGGGCAACCGCGATGTCCTTGGGGGACTTTTCGGTGGAAAGGACAAGCCGATTGAGGACTACACATCCGCTCTTCTCATCTATCAGAGAAAAGATGATCCAATGCCTGCGCACCTTGCCGATTGATCTAGATTGATCATTATATTGCATTAAACAAACCTGATGTGTATCTATCACATAATTTTTACATAATAATTCAAATTTAAGCTTTTAAAATTTAAGTTTTTAAGAAGTTTTAAACTTCAGTTTTAGTTGTTGTTCGATATGATTTTTAACTTTAAACGCTAGAAAAGTTAGTGTCATTTGGCTTGAGGGGGGTCCGACCCATACGGTCGATTTTGATTTTTTTGATAGCTCCTATGGATTAAATTAAATGCCAGATTAAATTATAAATTAATCTGGATTTCAGAGTTGTTAAGTCTCGATAAACCTAAGTACCGAAATCCGATACCGACCCCCCGATCCGAAATTTTTCGGTACTTTCAGTACCTTTTCGATACTTTCGGTACCGGCTTTTTTACATATTCTAAACAGGTTTTTAGAACTCTTTACAGACTGTTTATACGCCGTTAGGACACTGGAATGCTCAAAGGTGACTAGCATAAACTTTTGATGTCTAATTTCAATCAGCCTCAAGAGCATGCACCCTCGATTCATGCAAGCAAACAGTTCTACACATGGGTTTTATGCCTCAATCCATAGACCGTTCTAGAAGACAGAAGTCACGGAACAATCAAAAAAGCTAGAAAAGACTTTCTTAATTTTAATTTATCATTGTATTTTGTTTATTTTATTTTATGAAGTGTGTTTAAATAATATTGTAACATCAGACTACATGTGATTTTTAAGTTTGAGAGTCATTTAGGTCGGTACCAAAAGATCCGATCCGAAATCCGATACCGACCCCCCCTCTGGTACCGAGGTACCGAAAGTACCGAGACTTAACAACACTGCTGGATTTTAACGTACTACTAATAGGATTCAGCTCTAGATTCAACTAGGATTTCAAATTAGAAACCTAATTTTCTAATTCGAAATAAATTATACATATATTGAATTAGAAATTATCTAAGAAATTTTTGAATCGTACATCTGATAAATCATGTATACTATATAATATATACGTTTTCATTTTCAAAATCACTTGATCTCAGTGAGTTTTAGCCACACAGTCTAAGCTATTTTTGTATGAATGAACTGGTAAACACACATCCGTGCTAGCATCCGTGATAGAAACAACACAACCCTATGGAGTCATCAACGCCCTCCGTGTCCTCCCTCGGCGCTCTCCACCGACTCATCGTCATCCGACATGCGCCCGCTTCCCAGTCGCCTCGCTGCGTCGATACTCGCCTTGATCTGACGAGACGCCCCCACTCCATGCACTGCAGGACCAGAAGAGTTTGCACTCACAGCAGACAACGATCCGCCCCCTCCTCTCTGATGCAGAGAGACGTTCTGCAAAGAGGGGCGCCCCCCTGGAGACAGGCGAATGGTGGGGGACGAAGACAAGGGGTCCAGAGAAGAAGACGAGGAGCCTTCGAATGGGAGGACAGCCATTCCCATGGAGTCCGACCCCGACGCAGAGGCGGAAGGTCCCTTCTCAAGGTGGCCATTGGCCTTTGAGGGCATCGACTGCCCTTCAGTCCCTCCTGCTCCTTGACTCCCTCTCCTCTGCTGAGACTGCCCCTTCTTCCCCACCTGCTGGCCAATCTCACCAGCGTCAACCGTCCCCACTCTCTCCCGAGTCGACACAGAGGGTCCCGCATCCAGACCGGCCCGAGCTCGCGCCCCTTGAGCAGCGTCATACTCACTTCGGGGGCTGCTTTCCTCCCCTCCTCTTCCTCTCTGGTGAGCCGTTGGGGGAGGCAGTCGTCCATTTGGACCTGCAATGAGAGAGAGTTGATTCAGCATGCAGATATTCACAGATAGATAGAAGACCGTCAATTGAAGCGGTGAACAAAGGAAGTGGGAGCAAGGCCGATGACAAGAAAGCGCACCGTTGAATAGATCATGAATATATCAAAAGAGGGTTTCTAAGAGGCGTTCATACAAAATGATACACCGCTACACAATTGTCTCCACAGACCCGCGGGATTGAAGAAAGAAGGGGAAACAATGAATCAAACAACCTGAGACGAATCGAGACGGGAAAGATCCTAGTTTCATCCGGACAAGCAGCGTAAGGGAATTTGCAAGCCTGCACAAGTAAACGAACGAACCCACAACGAAACTCCAATCGTCTGACCGGAGGTATTCGAAGCCCTCTCTCGTCCCCCCTGTCCTCTCTGTGTGCCTCCTACCCCTCCACGCCCCGCTCCTTCTGCTTCTTCCCCTCTCCTTCCCGCCACCCCCCCATTCTCCAGAGCTTGTGAATGCAGGTCGAGAGAGAAACTCCGACTGCGCGCTTCCTGATTCACTGCAGGCACCCCGGACCCGCCTCCAGAAACCCCTCGCTCACGATCCTGTTGCACTACGGCCTGCAAGCAGAAGCAAGAATCAGGGGCACATGCTGTGATATTCTGAATGCCAAGACGGCTGTTTTTAAAAACAGTATGAAAAGACCTTGGCTTGCACCAGAACAAGGCCTACAGGCCTTCCACAGTCCAGGCAGCTAGAGACATGACACTCATTGACAAAAGCGTACCGGACGAAAGGCAGTGCAGAACTCTGATTTGTTGAAAGTACAGCGAGAGGGGCACAAACCTGCATTTCAAAAAGCTCTTTCGGGACGACAAGAGAAACAAAAGCACTTCCACCAACGCATGTACGTATTCCCCCCCCTCTCTTCCTGTAGAAGGTGACAGACTCCCTGAAACACAGAAGTTGTTTCATGACCAGCCGACGGACTGCATGTATTCCCACCCTACACACCTGTAAGAGAGAGAGACTCTCTGCCAGATCTTCGTTCCGACTTCCGCGCCTCGCCCTCACGCCTGTATCTGTTTTACGTTGAGGCGATAGAATTCCATGAGCGACAACGTCCCCTACTCTCTCTCCTCTCTCCCTCACAGAAGAATCCCCGCCTTCCGCATTCGCATACGACAGTCTCCGTTTCTGGACTGTCTCTGCCTCTGCCGACACAAGTGCTCCCCCGTCTCCCCCTCTGGCTTCCAAACCCGTTTCCCTTTCCCTCTCTGTCTCTTCGTTTCTCAACAGACCAGAACCCACTCGGAGAGGAATGGAACCGAAGGGAGACGCAGAGGGGGGACTCTCACGACTCCCAGCACCCGACCCACCCAGACCAGACGACGAAGAGGCATGCATCAGATGGAAAGCTGCTGGCACCTTCTGGGTTCGACTTCTGCTTTCACCTCCAGATCCTCCCACCCCCTCAGTGCCAGAATTTGGCAAAGACGACTCCCTCTTCACCCCCACCTCCTGAAGCCCCCGCTCTTTCAGTCCTGCCCTCGGAGGCACAACCACTTTTCGACTGCCGCTTGCGTCCTTCGGACCAGCAGGAGGACCCCCCAAAGACCCCTGCCGTACCTCTCTGTCTCTGTCTCTCTCCACAGAACCGCCAGTGGCTGTCCCGATGGGACCCTCGGCGGCTGCGTCATTCACCGGACGAACCTCTGCAGCAGCAGTGGGCACAAAGAGGAATGGATTCACACACACACACACACACACACACACACACAGAGAGAGAGAGAGGGAGAGAGAGAGAGAGAAAGACGCATGGTGTCGGCTGTTCGTGCCCTCTTCAAGAGATGGCAGAGCGAAAAGATTCTTGTGAAACAAAACGTCTCCTTTTTTTCCTCCGTGCATGCAGCCTTTCACCCCCTACCCAGAGAGAGCACACACAGATAGATCTACAGTTTTCCTTCCGATGTGAACACACCTGCAGGCGCTCTGCTTCTGACCGCGCCCCCTCCCACGATCATCACTCCCTCCTTCTCGAATGCTTGAGTGGGAGAGGCAGAAGCGAAGGGAAGGGGAGAGGGCGTTGGGGAGGAAGCGTTCGAATCTGAAGGGGCTTGGGAGACGCCGCCGATGTGCAGGTGGGCGGGCACAGGGATGAACGGGGCAGTGGCGTAGGGGGGAACAACGGTGTTGTACTGGGCAGCCGGGGGGGGCACAGTCACTGACAGCCCGATTCCCCTGCACGCAGCCGTGTACACAAGTGAGCTTCCAATTCATAGACAGAGATGCAAAATGCTGCATGGCTGCACCCTGATTTCTCAAGTGAATCGGTAAAAACGCACATGCATGTGCACACACATGAATACCTACAAAATCACGTACGGGGGGGGCAGCAAAGAAAAGCAAGAAAAGGTAAGGAAAAATGTGCGACTGACTGATTCCGATACCCAGTGGTAGCACCTTGGGTGGGAATTCTCTGTTCTCCCATGACGTCGGCGCTTTTACATGTAGGCACAGCGTCCGTTGGTTCGCTCTCTGCAGCGAGACGCGTGGGGGGGATCTGTCCTTCCCTCTGTGTCACCCCTCTTCCCCCGTGCATCGACGAGGCACTCACAGTCTTTGAAGGCAACTCACGAGGGTGCCCGCTTGCTGCTGCTACCGCATGATGAGGATAGAGATGAGCCTGGTGGGACCTCACGAACACGCCCCCGTGCATTTGTGTCTGCATCATTCTGGCCAGCTCGGGGGGCAGGAACATAATCTCCTCGTCTTCCTCCTTCTCCTTCTTCTCCTTTTTGCCCTCCAGGGACTGAATCTCGTGCGCAGCCGTCGCAGGCAGTGCGGGATGAACTTCAAATTCGGAGGGGTCGCACACATCCCCTCCCTGGCCCTTCGGACGCAACACAGGCCTGGGGTGGTGCTGTGCGTCGTCTGTCGCCGTGGCGTTCCACCCCCTTCTGGGCGGGGACTGCGACTGGGACTTCCAGGAGGGCCGGGACGGAGGGGGGGTCTGCATAGAGGAAAGAAGGGAGAGGCAGGCAGACAGACACATGATTTGTGACGAACAAACGCGGTTGTTCTCTGACAATTGCTATCACAAAGGGGAGAGGATTACAGTCAACATGGTCAGCCGAAAATGTGACTACTTGAAAGATGCAAGAGGAAGGCCGATTATACTCCAAACTAAGAACAGAAACACTGCAGTCTCTTCTCTGACCTGATAGAACGAATAGCTTGTGGTCATCATTCTCGAAGAACCGCCTCTCGGCACAGACGCAGCCCCCCCCCCGACTCCCCGTCGCCCCCTGCCTCCTCGACCCCCAGCCGGGGCAATTCCGTTGCCAGCCATACCCCTGATGCTCTCGCTACTCAGAACGTCAGATGGGGGAAGGAAGCAAGGCGACGACTGGGAATTGACAAATCGGGCAGACGCAAGCCCCCCCCCCGCCTGCCTCTCCCCTTCCTGCTCTGCTTGTTGATGATGTGAATTTGCCACCAGAGAGACTGGGGTTCCCATCTCCCCCGTTGTCTCCAGAGAGGACGGCTTCCTTCCCCCCACTCGTTGTCTTGCATCCTCTTCGTCCTCTTCCTCTTCCTCCTCTTGGTCAAACGCAACCCTCTGCCCCCCGAGACCCAAACTGCCCTCACGTTGCCTCTGCTGCTCTTCAGAAGCAGCCGCAGCAGCAACAGCCTCTGCCGGGTGAGCGAAATAGTCCAAAGCCGCCCCTTCGTCCTCTGCATCGTCCGAAGCTGCCTCGTCGTCTTCATCTGCACCCAACCCGTGCATCCCGCCCCCGTGCCCCGCAGCTGCAGACCCCCACCAGAGGGACGCCCCTGCCCCCCCGTCGACGTTGGAGAGTTCCATCACGTCTGCAGGCCGCATGGGCAGGTTCACCAGTTGGGGCACCTGCTGCACTGAGAGAAGAAGGTCCTCGTTCGTGTACACGGGACGACGGAGAGTACGCCAGAAGTTGGACGACCTGCATGTATGAATGCGGGAATTTATTCGTTCAGACGTGTGTATGCGTGTGGAGCGCCAGCAGTGTTGCCACATCGTTTCCGTCATCATTTTTCTGGATCAACTCGAAGTTGAATTGCTCACATGCGTCCGTTTTTGCGTATGGAGAGACAGATGTTAACGTCGACTGTGGATTGACTCTCAGCTCTGTCAAATCAGCCTCTCGGAAAGCCCTTACTACAAGGCCCCCCCCCCCCATCCTCCCTCGTCTTCATTGTCTCCTTTCCAGCCGATGAACACAAGAAATCGCACTCACGTCAAAAAGAGAGAGCACTGCGGCCAAAGGAGGTGATCACGTCCGTCCAAACAAACAACTGCGACTGATTCAGGCGATCCAAATCATCCAACTGCTTGGCAGAAAAAAGAAAACCCGACAGACAGCTGGACTAACCTGGACAGATCCCACGGACACACGCTCTTCACCCAGTTGTACTTTGAGCAGATGTACCCATTCACAGGATCGCGACGCGTGTACCAAACAATCTGCGTGCGTCAGGAATCCGAACAGAAGGAAAATATTCAAATACAGAATTGCTCAAAAAAAAGTTTTTTGTACGTCTGCGTTTTCTTTAGTTTCCTTTCCGCCTTTCACACTCCCGGCTTCCGAGAATGGTTGCCTTATTCCACCGTCCCGCATTCTTTTTTCTTTTCCTTTGCTTCAAGCGTCTACCGTGATGCCGAATGAATACACACTCTGCTGGGATGAATCGGTCCGACAACTTCTACTTCTTTTTTCTGTCTTCTCCTCTCCTTCTTTGCAACCAGCGTGCCCCTCATTGCGTTTGATCCTCTCACGAAGGTTCTCTGAGAAAGATACACACAATACATGTGAAAGAAAGAACAAGAAGACATGCACTGAGACAATCTCTCTCTGTCCACCTACCTACCGACGTACCTGTCCGTTGTGAATTTTGTTCCAGAATTTCCCTTCCCCCTCCTCTCCAACCACGTCGGCGCGCTCCCTCTGCTTCACCCGTTCAATCAACGCCCTGAACGCCTTGATCACCCCTGCATGCAGGCGTGCATGGACAGATACATCGACAGAGAGAGACCAGCGTCATGCACCGACAACTACTCACAGAAAAAGCAAAGAAACCGAGGGGATCCCCTAAGCCCTCTTGCCAGATGCATGCAGCAATGGAGCCACGAGACTTCAGAGGAAGAAAAAGGCAGCAAAATCACAAGAAAGGAAACATGCAGGCGTCCTGACTACCCAGCCCTCCCAAACGCATCCTCTCACCTCCATGGCACACGATGATCACCCGAAGCCCGCTGCAGTTTTCCCTCATCGCATCGATCACCCTGCAGAAGTCAGGGAAGAAAGACAGGCAGACAGACAGACAGACAGACTATTTTCTCCTTCAGACAGATAGACAGAGAGACAGAGAGACAGACAGACAGACAGACAGACAGACAGACAGACTGCATGGTTTCTTTCAGGCAGTCAGACAGTCAGTCCTCTCTTCCAGACATACAAGGAGAAGGAAACGAGAAAAAAAGAGGCAGCCATGGAGACCAGAGGCTCTGAAATCAATATATTCAAAAGCCCTAGATGCAAATTACATTCGACCGACCGACCGACCTGTCTATTCTTAGACAGAGGTTTGCGATGGATTCCCCCCCGGGTGGCTGCAGGGAACCCGTTCGAATGAGAAGTAAGTGTCCATGCACAAATTTGTCTAAGTTGCAGCACTGAATGCGCGAGCTCTTCTCCACTGAATGATTTGTGTCGCAGGACAGTGATTTCAGCCTTCTCTCGCCTTCCCTTCTCTACGCTGAGAATCTCCGGAACGTGCTTTGAACGGCAACGGAAAAAAGGTGGGAAAGAAAGAAAGAGACGGGCAGGAAAGAGAAGACAAGTGTGAGGGACGCCATTCATCTGTTCTCTCACACACGCCCGCCCGCCCACCTGCCAATAGAGAGCATCCCTCTTTGCCCTGTTCATTGCATGCGGATGAGCAGCCTCTCTCTCCTCCTTGGTCATTCCTGCGAGAAGCCCTCGGTCTCTCTCTCTCAGGTACATTTCCGTCATCCTGAATTAAGGGAAGGGGGGAGGCGAAGGGGGCAGAGAAGTGAGGAAGGGCGTTACCTAGATTTGGTGCTTCGGGGCTGTCTACGGGTCCCAGACGAAGTCGGCTACTGCAAAGCCAGGAATGCCGAAGGAATGATAAACAGTGAATCAAGGCGCGTTCTTACACGAAGGCAAAGCTCAATACGCACTGATAAGCAGGTTGCTGACTCAATGCTCCGCTGACTGACTGACTGACTGACCACCTGGCTTGGGGCAGATCCAACATTGCTGCCGTCTCGATTGCTCTGCAGATCAGTAGATATATGCTCAGCTTTGCTGGGTGTGACCGTAGAATGACATGAACAGACAGGGGTGACAACTGTGAAGAAAGGTAGAGGGAGCAGAGAAATGCCGTCACATTTCTCACGCTTGGTTGGGAGGCTAACAGGGAGTGTTGCTGCAAGGAAGATACGGAGACGGAAGGGCGAGACGGAGAAGACCTCCTTGATCAGTTGCCAATCAAACCTTTGTCGACAAGAGAAGAGAAAGGAACTCCGGTTGGGGGGGGGGAAGACGTGGAAGAGAAGAGAAGAGACGACGGGTGATTGGGAAGAGTCACATGGGTTTGTCTCTCCCATTGACTGGATCATTCATTCACTCGACTGACCTATGTCTTTCTTTACTGACCTACATAACTTACCTGACGTATTCTGAGGTGAAGTACCGATCAAACTGCGGGGATATATGTCTCCTGAGATACTCCCCTGCGACTCTTGCCTGCAGTCTACCTCTGTCAGTGAGCCTGTAGAGAGAGTTGTGACGGTCACGGAAGTGCTGCGACCACTGTGAAGAGTCACCCGTCTTGGCCAGCTTCTGGGCGAGGTTGCCCTCGCTCTCCCCGTGCCTGACCAGCACGAGGTCTACCGGCATATTGCGGTACATGATGGCTTGTTTGATGTGCCTTGCGGTCTTTTACTCGCTCAAGGAATCAGCTGCAAAGGGATGTCGAGGAACCCTTTCGTCAAAAGCGAGCGACAGCTGACGCCCGGAAGGATTGCTGGGTCGATCCAAAACGAGATTCTTAAGAGGAAGTGTGTCGATCGTCAAATCTACTGACTCTCGCCGAGCAGGTTCGATGTGGAGCAGGCTGAACATGACAGACGGCACGTGCTGTTATGGCAACGTTTTGTGTCCAATCATGCCCGATAACTTCAAGGAAGGGATGAGGAAGGATTGGGGAAGGGCCAGTTAAAGGAAAGACGGACATGCACATGCACGCGGAATCTCCGCGGCCCCGACCCGGACCATGCATGGGATTGCATGGGAGCCCCCCCGCGCGGCCGCCATACATCCCCCGGGCGCCGGCCGCACGTGCGCGGCCCGCGGTCAAAACGATCTGACGCACTCCGTGCGAATAACCCGGAAAGCGAAATTAACTTTAGACTCGGAATTAACTGGAGTCGGAAGTGCTCGAGTTTTGTTAAGTGCCCTCTCAGCGATATTTCCGGGGCAAATATGAAATTGCGTGCGTCATGCAGTTTTTGAATCGCGGAGATCCGAGGCCTCCACCTCAACTCTTTGTAAGTGCCCCTCAGCTACGCTTTCCGGGCCAAGTTCATGCATGCAGTCGTCTTTTCGACTCTTTCCTCCAAACAGTCTGATGGCTTACTCTGAGTATCTCTGAGTCTGAGCCTGAGACGAGAGGCATTCACAAGGATCTCGCCATATCTGCAATAGAGTCGTTCTGTACGTGATTGTGTGTCACGCGTCTCTTCCTGAAAGCCAAGAACATTCAAGATTGTGTCTCGATTTTTGTGTTGTCAGACGGACGTTTGACGTGGCCTTCTTGACACTGGATCGCCGAGTTCAAAGGCGCCCAGCGACTAGAATGAAGACGGTTTTTTCCGTCTTAGTTTTTTCTTCCCCTCTGCTCCTCTGTAGAGGAGTTTTGGGGGAGACACGTGACTCAGCTGTGAACCTGCACTCCCAAGAAGATGGGGTTGTACCTCATTTCGGTCAGCTTGTATCCTTGTATGAGTGCACCTATCCTACCACCCAACTTTTCGCCCCGAATCTCTTTGTGGTGGAGCAGCACGGCCTTTTCTTCCTGTGTCTGGCGCTTCTGCAGAAAGTACTGCTTCATCGAACTCGCCGGATTTGTACCAGGACCTCGAGAATATTGCTGCAACAGAAGAAAACGCCCGAGTGAAAGGAGACGGCACACGCGAGGAGGTCTTCGGCACATCTGCCAACTCTCTGACGGCAGATGGAATGCTTCAGACTAGTGTGAACAGTACAGAACATGGTACGCCTCTAAGTGTCGAATGCTTGCTTTCTTGCCGACAGCTGTCTTTGTTCCTATTCTCTTGCAACACTACTCTCCTTTCCTCTTCACCTTTTCTCTCAGTCGCCCTTTTCTCCCTCTCTTCCGACCCTCAATCCCATCCCTCTGTGCCCTCTGCCTACCCGGATGCTTGGATGGCTCGCCGACAGAGTCACCCATCGCAACGCTCTGCAGCCATCTTTCCTATCCTCTGACTGAGAAAAGCCGTAAGGTCCTTGTTCTTCGAAAATGTGTTTCCCATGTTCTCGATCCCCTTGCTGTCTCTGCAGGTGCTTCTCCGTACGCATCATGCGTCTCCGGATACTATCAAGACTACGCAGCAGACTGTGAGTGGGTGGCTTCTCCCCTTAGTTGATTCGCAAACCCTTGTGCGTCTCCGTCCCTATTTCCTTCCAGCGTTCTCTGTCAGACTTCTTCTTTGCCTGCCCCTCGTCTCCCGCCTGCTGAAGTTGCTGCGCCGAATTCCCCGTTCGCTTCTCTCTGCCGGTCTCCATCTTTCCGGACAACTCTCTGTTTCCTACCTTCCGAGCTTCATCCTTTGGTGTTCGCTAGGCTGCGCACCTTCCTTTCTCAACCCCATTGGCTTCACCTCACCAGTCTCCGCCCCATTGCAGGCTTTCGCGATGTCGTTCCCTCCCCTGTTTCCCTGCCATTTCCTTCTACGTCCTTTCCCCTCTCTGCCTTTCCGTCCGTCCTTTTGCTCTTCAGTGTCTCTCTGACAAGATCTTCCCTCGTTATACAACCACATGCAAGCCATGCCAAGAAATAGGCAAAAACACGCGCTTCTCTGAAACTTTGGCGACCAAAAATGGCATTCTGGATCTCTCTGGTCCCTTCCACCCCCCTCTTGCTCTCTGTATTCCTTCGTGCAGTCAGTACAGGGACTTATTTGTCCCCATTCTACCATTGGGTGACGGTGGATGAGTGCGCAAATAGGTAGGTGACTGGGAGAACTGTGTTTTGGGTTTATGGGTGGACCCTCAGACAGGGGGTGAATAGAGCGACAGGCCTGGCTGGCCCGGAGGGGGTGGCGATAGAATCGAGGACAGAATACTGCTCTCCGAATTTGCCGCTGAATTCGAAGGGACTGTTTGTGCGTCTGCCTGAATGCCTCTTCCGAAAATGAGCAGACAAAGGAAAAACAGGGCGTGCGCAAGCGAGCAATTGTGTACGCATGAGACAGATCGCGCAGCTTGCATCGGACAGTTTGGCAGTTTCACAGATTTTTTTTTCTTTCCATTTGGTTGCCTGCCAAGAGCGTCCATTTCTTTTGCATGTCTGAAGGAATTCGAATGTCTGATCAAGTGGAAGAAAGAGCCAGACGCTCTTTCTGCCGGCAGGGGGCTGCGGAGTCGCTGGTGAATGAAGTCGTGGGGGGAGCAATACAGTCCCGATCAGGATTTTCTTGCTCTCTCGTTTCGAGTGAATATGCGTGCATGCCCGATTTGAATGAGGAAGGGGGAGTGGTGGAATGTGTGTGCGGAGGCCGGATGCAAGCCATGGGCGCATGCATCTTTTCTTGTTCTTTCTTTCTTTCTTTCTTTCTTTCTTTCTTTCCTTCCTTCCTTCCTTTCTTTCTTTCTTTCTTTGTTTCTTTCTGCCTCTCTCTCTCTCTCCCTCTCTCTCTCTCCCTCTCTCCCTCTCTCTCTCACTCAGTGTGTGAATGTGTGTGTGTGTGTGTGTGTGTGTGTGTGTGTGTGTGTATGTGTATGTATGTATGTGTGTGTGTGTATGTATGTATGTGTGTGTGTGGGTGTATGTGTGTACGTGTGTGTGTATGTGTGTACGTGTGTGTGTATGTGTGTATGTGTGTGTGTATGTATGTGTGTGTGTGCAGGTGTCGAGGAGACGTCAGGTGCAGCGGATACCTCTACTATGTGAAGTCGAACCATTGGTTCCAAAACAACGAATGTGAGTGAGTCTGTGAGTCGGTGAAGAAGTGAGTGAGTGAGTGAGTGGGTGAGTGATTGAGAGCGTGAAAGTGCGTTTGCAGAGGGGCTTGTGCGTGCCGTCGCATGCATGCGCATCGATCTTTGTACGGCACCCAACCACACAACTTCGTGCACGGTATCATTTATTCACGGCCCACTCCAACTGCGACCCCATGACGACAGTGCCTGAAGCGACGTGCAGGTGCTGTCAAAAACTTTCGGTAATCGATCACATTGTGATTCTGTCGCGAAAGGAGGTTCTCGCGTGCCGTCCCCACACATGTCTTCTGACGAGATCTGCTTTTTTGTTCTCACGACTGGAGGTGCTTTTTGGCTCTCTCTCTCTCTCCGTTTTCTTCCGTCGCTTCTCCTCTGCAGGCCGTCTGGTGAATACAGATTTCACCGGACGTCAAGTGTCGACACCCTACTACTGGAATGGCGTTCCCAGATGGGCGTGTGCAAAGTGTGAGTGAGCTCGCAAGTTCATCCATCCAAGTCCACTACTCTTCTCTTTCTTTGGCTCCTAGGAACTTTGTTCGTCTCTCTTTCTGGCTGACTGTTAGCCTGTTGGCTTGTCTGCTAGACGGGAGGCAAAAGCAGATGCACGTTCGACTGAAGCTCATCTTTTTGTCTCTGTTTTCGTGTCTGTCTGTCTGCCTGTCTGTCTGTCTGTCTGTCTGCCTGTCTGTCCGAAAGAAAGGAAGCGATTCGGAAAAAGTGAAGTGAAGAAAAGACGATATAGTCTGTCCAAAAAGAAGAAAGAAAAAAACAGAAGAGAATGAAGAAACAGAAAAAGGAGAAGAAAAGGCGATATTGCCTGTCTTCCTGTCTGTCTGCCTGTCTGCAGTTCCGTATAACAGGCCCTGGTCCAATTGGGGTCCTTGGGGGGCTTGCGACCGGTGGGTTGTGTTTGTGTGTGTGTGTGTGTGTGTGAGAGAGAGAGAGAGGGATAAAGAGACAGCACGCGTTCCGCAATGGTACTGCAATATGACCTTCTTCCTGTTTCCATTTGTTGTAGAAGGCAAGTTCATGCATCCATTCTGACCTTCCTTTCCTGTCTCCATCTCTCTCTCTTTCCCTTCCCACCCCCCCACCCTGCTTTCTCCTCTTCCTTCCGTTTTTCGCTTTGTGGGCGTACTTGGCATTCTTGACAACCACACAGCTTTCTGCGCGTCTGCTGTTCTCCCTGAATGCTAGTCAGTGACAGTAGCTGCCTCATGGTGGAAAGCGATGGAAGGTAACGAAACCTGGAATGGAGGTGGAGGCCTAGCTTACACAGGGATGGTCACGGGAGATTGCGCGCGCACACACACACACACACGCACACACACGAGAAAGAAATGTACACACACACAGACACACACGAGAAAGAAATGCACACACCCACGCGCGTGCGCGCGCTCTCTCTCTCTCTCTCTCACATACATACATACACAGACACACACGCACACACACACACACACACACACACACACGCACACACACACACACACACACACACACAGAGAGAGAGAGAGAGAGAGAGAGAGAACAAAGAAATCTACCCCC
>JAHBMJ010005404.1:58174-117683 GCA_018398765.1 Chromera velia | reverse complement strand
CCCCCCCACACACACACAGATAGAAACACACCCTTACACCTGAGAAAGAAATCTGCACATCTGCACCCACCCACTCCCGCCCCCCGGACACACAGAGAGACACCCTTGCCGTATGCTGTGTGCGCTTTTCCTCTTTCCTCTGTGCAGAAGCTGTGGACCCGGAAAGCACTGGCGGTATCGCCATAAAGTGTCGAGGGGAGTCACCACGACCGAGTCGAATGATGTATACTGTGTCCGCAAGCACTGCCGTGAGTAGATCGATGTTTGCACTCATTTTTGTCTTTCTTCTTCCGGATCCCACTCTCATGTGCACGTCTGGATGCAACGCACAAAGCTACCGCAAGAAGCTTTTTTTTGTCCACGTTGAGATTCTTTTGCCCCATTCTCGCTCCATTTGAAAATGGTGCGATATGGACGGATACGGTTGCAAGGGCACTTGCGACCTTCTTGCTTACTGAATTTGGAAGAGCCGGTGCCCTGCTGTCTCCCTCTCCCACTCATGACCCTCTGTGAGCCTGCACCTGCTTTCCTTTCCTTTCCTGCCTTACTGCCCGCCTGCCTGCCTGCCTGCCTAACTGCATGCATGCCTGCCTGCCTGCCTTACTGTATGCATGCAGCTATTCACGGAGGGTACGGGGCGTGGGGCTCCTGGAGTTCCTGCGTCGCTCCCTGGTGCGGCCCAGGAAAACAGACTCGCACCCGTTCATGTAATAACCCCGTGCCTCAACATGGTGGGTGAGGAGCTACGGAAATCCATGCCAGTGTTTCGACTCTCGCTCACACACGTACATACATGCATACATACATGCATACATACATACATACACACACACACACACACACACACACACAGAAACACCTCGAAATTCTCTTCTTCCCACCTTTCCTTTTCCGCAGTCGCCTCCTCCTTTTTTGTGCCAACTGCATGGGCCCCTCTCTCCACCCCTCCTCTCTCTCTCTCTCCCCCTTTCTCCCTCTGTCTCTCCCCTTCCTAGCCCCCATCTTTCTCTGTGTGCGGTCGCTCCTCCTTTGACGCGCCGCCTCAGATCCTTTGCCACGGGGGGCTCTTGTGGTTTTGGTTCCTTCTGTTCGTACAAGATGGTCTCCATAGCTTCCGTTTGCTGTTTTGGTTTCACTAATCTGGTGCGCTGATTCGTTCATGTGTGGCCCTTGAATGATTGCTTGCTTGCTTGCTTTCCTCTTCTCTTCATTTCATTTCCCTTTTGGCTGTTCTGTTCTGAATTAATTTCCCTTGATCTATCTGCATGACACCCTCCCCTCCCTCCCTCCCTCCCTCCCTCCCTCCCATGGTCTCCCTGGATTGGATTGGAGTGACTGCGTGATTTCACATGCAGGAAGTGACCTTTCGTTTCGATGCATGGATGTATGCCTGCAGGTGGAAACAACTGCCCCGTGTGGCCTCACTGGGGGAAGGAAGAAAAGATGTGCATGCACAAGCCTTGCAGTCAGTCAGTCATGCAGTCAGTCAAGCCGGTAGAACTCAACCATCCTCCTGGCTGCCTGTAGTAGCTCTTCAAACGATCTTATGCATTCACAGAGGGACGGACAGACAGGCTTCAGTGTGTGAGTATGAATGACCTCCCTTCTCCTTGATCGCCGCTCCGCGGTAATCAACATTGAGCGTCTATGTTGCGAAGTTGTAGTTGTTGCTTTTGCCGCAAGCTTTCCAATACCGTCGCAAGAGTTTTTAGCCCGTCTACTTTCATCTGTATGGTGGAAAACCATTTGCACGTACATATCTATCCATCAATCTCTCTACGGGACTTGTGTGCAGCTCGGGCTTCTGCTGACTTTCCCTACGAAGGCTGCCTGAAGTCTCCGCCGTTCGAGAAGGAGATCGCGAAGGACGACTCCTCCCCTGAGGCAGGCCAGAGCGTCTGGAAGTGTGCGGAATTCTGCGCGAAGGAGAATGCACAGAGGTTTGCCGTCTCAGGAACGGCGTGTACTTGCGGAAACTCGACAATGACCACCTCGGGGCATGTGGTGGCAACGAGAGCCGAGCAAGACAAACAGTGAGTCAATCCCTCAATCTTCAGACAGAGCTAGGTCATGTGATCGTTTCATTTATTGAGTGCACAGGTCTCCCAAAAGGTTGTCCCCGCTCAGCGAGCACCAACTATGACCCCCTTTTCCCCCATGTGTCCGTTTGCCGCTGTACCCCGCTTCCGTCTCTTTTCCTTGTTTGTTCGTTCGTTGATTATATATATATAAATATACACATATGTATGTACATATATATATATATATATATATATATACATACATGTGTGTGTGTGTGTGTGTGTGTGTGTAATTTTCTCTTGTGCTCTTTCTCCCTTTTCTTCACTGTCACCCCGCCTGCCTACATCGTTTAAATTTTGCATGAGTTAATTCATTTGATGGAAATCAGTGCCGTCTTTTCCCTTCGGTCCCCTTGTTGTGCTTTTTGTTGATTTTGCAGTTACTGCATCGACTTGTGCTCTGACGACGACAAGATCCAGTGCGGGGGCTGGCAGGGGAGGTACCACTCGAGCTACAGGCTGATGACTCCACACCCGGAATTCGAATACAGAGGCTGCTTTGAGCACGACACAACGAACCCGGAACTCAACGGAAATGAGAGCACCACCGCGGGGGAGTACCCTGCTGAGTGCTCCCACTTCTGCGACGGTTTTGAATTCTTCGGACTTTCGGAGGGAAAGTGCAGGTCGGCAGGCGGGAAGGCAGGCAGCCAGCCTCCCTAAAAAAAATGTGAGGGTTTCCTAGGAGGGCATCCGAATCAGACAGGGAGGGAGGAACACCGAATCAGACAGGGAGGGAGGAACACCGAATCGGACAGGGAGGGAGGAACACCGAATCAGACAGGGAGGGAGGAACAAGGAAGGGAAGTACGCCGTCTGTCGGTCGCACGGCAGGAGCGAGCGAGACATCGTTAGATGGTTCAAGTACTCACAAGTTCCTCTGTGCAAGTGCATCGGTGTGCTGATTGCCCGGGACCTTCCCTCCTCTTACACGCATGGCGCTTGAATCGCTTTGCAACATGTGTGTGTATGGGAAAGTATGCACAACTTCTGGATCGGCGAACACGTATCTATTTGCAAAAAATAACGCACATCTCATTCATGGCCTGCCCGCGCCCCCCTTCCTGCAGATGCGGCAACAGCCACACGAAGAGTATCGCCAAGACAGATCGTGAGTGCCGAACTGAGTGCAAGAAGGAGCAGGCCGTTGCGTGTGGAGGCAGTGGGACAAACTCGGTGTACGTGGTGAAGAATCCTCAGCACTCGAAGGATTATCGTTTCATAGGCTGCTTCCAGGATAAGGTGGGCCCAACTGAATGCGTTGATTCATAATATAGATATACTGTCTGCGTACATGGTAGTCCAAATCCACGGGCACATGCATAGGATCTTCGCTCCGAAGTTTTTTTGCGAGCTCCTGCTGCCTCTCTATGTTTGGGGACGGGGGCTGTCACTCAGTGTGTGTGTGAGAGGGAGAAAGGAAGCGAGAAATCAAGATTGTCTGTTTTCTTCGCTTTCCCGCCTTCTTCTCCTTCGGGCTGCGATTTCACATCAGAGCGCACGGATGGATCGCCTGAAGCCTTCAGGAGGCCTTCCTGTGAGGGAGGGACTCAAACGGAATTAAAGCAGAGGGAGGGACGGAATAGATGTGCGTGAAACGGGACCTGCAGTCCGCATGAAGACATGAGAAGAGAAGAGAAGAGAAGAGAAGAGAAGAGAATCTGAGTTAGAGGCGGTCGAGGACCATCAGCACTCAGCAGGCAGTTGCACATGCACACTTGAATATGTCAACGAACACCCGTGGAAAGAGAATAAGACTCCATGCATGCATTCTCCTGCAGTCCGGCGGTCCCGAGTCGATCAAATCTCCCCGCAGCGACCCCGTCGACACCACCTGGCCCCCCCCCCACCATGCATCGCCTTCCCAGTGCGCGGAGTTCTGTCACGGCTACTCGTACTTCGGCCTGAAGGCGGGGGAGCAATGCTTCTGCTTCGAGCACTACGGTAGGCAAGCGTGTCTTATTCATTTGTTTTAATGCGTACGGTGATCGATGTATGCCAAATAGGAAAAGCAACCGGTGAACGGAATGCGCACCAATTGCGTACTTCCGTGTTGCTTTCATCACTGCATTCGTTCTTTTTTTTTTCGAACGAAACATTTCTTCAGCGAATCAAAAAGTCGGCTTTACACCTTGTGCACTGTCTGTGCGTGTGTGCCTGCAGGATTCTGGCCCACGAAGGAGACTGAGGTCTCAAAGTGCAGAGAGGAGTGTGCAAACGAACCTGGAACTATCTGCGGAGGCCCCCAGGCCCTGTCTATCTACTTGACGGACAACTCCGGGCCTACGCCTGGTGAGCTGGTTGGATGGTTACGCTAGTTTTTTTTTCTATCTTCGTTTTTGTCTTTCCCAATTTTATCTTCCAGAATCCTGCATTTGGAATCGCATCGGCTCACAATCAGGGAAAGGTCTATTGGGTGGAAGTAGAAGTCGATATCGTTTCCGTGAGAGAAGCTTGTGCTGGACCATATCTTCGTCAATGAGACCCTGGGGGGGCTGTGCGATTTGACAGAGCGTCCCTCGAACAGCTTTCGAGACTCGCTCGCAGGCCCATACACTCACTGTCTGAACAGATGGAAATGAAGGATTCTGCCTCTTGTGATCAGCGACTCCCGGCCTGCGGATGAATTTATGAGTATTTGTGCAGTGATCTCGAAGGAGATGCGGAACATCAGGTGTACGAGCGCTGCCTTCCACGGTTGGTGGATCCTTCAGCCAACGACGAAGCCCTTTGAGTTTGGGTCTCCTGTCCTCTGCAATAGGAGGTGCGCAAGCCAGGGCTTCGGATTCTTCCTGCTGCGGGACTACGGAACGTGCCTGTGCACGACCAGGGATCCGGGTGGGAGTCACAACGAAGAGTTTTGTCATCTGCCTTGTGTGAAGGATCCAACCGTGTCCTGTGGGGGGAAGACCTATGGACTGACTTACGAAGTAGGACGGTACAGGGACCCTGAGTTCAACTATGCGGGCTGCATGCGGACCTATCACGCCGGCACGGAGGCTCATTGGACTCGAAGGATTGGCGGTCACGCCACCCCCGAGGCCTGCCACAAGTACTGCAACACATTTAACAAGGACGGAGAGGTCATGTACAAGTATTTCGGCCTGAACCACAACTGGTGCGCTTGCGGGAACTCGTTTGTTGAGGTTCCACGGATGCGTGTGGAAGACAAGAGTTGCTGGTACAGAGCAGGAGGCGCGAGAGGGGAGTTCAAGGGAGGTGACACGAGTTATCAGCAAAGTGTGTACTATAACGACGACCTGTCCGGACCCCCCGGTGAGTGAGTGAGTAAGTGAGTGAGTGAGTGAAGGTGTTGGTGCGTGAGAGAGTGAGTAAGTGCGCGAGTGAGTGGGTCTGTGAGTGAGTGAGTGAGTGAGTCTTTCAGTCCGTCCATGAACCAGAGGGTGGTTGACAAGACATGCATTATGCGTGAAGACATGCAAAAACACGGAAGACGGCGGACTGGCATGTGCGTGTCATTACAGAATCCTCTATCTTCACAGCATCTGTCATTCAGTCAAGCGAGCAGGGACAGACAGACAGACAGACAGACAAGCAAACGAATCAAGATGATCGATCAGCTCGACACTTTCTTTTATTGTTGGCGGGCAGACAGAGAAATTAAGAGACAAACATAATCAGTCAGTGAGACGGATGTAGGCAGGCAGGCAGGCATATACAGTCAGCCGGCTATCCAAGACAGACAGACGGGTCGGTCGTTTTGCATCTTTTTTCCTTTCCTCATTGCTTTCAGCTCCTTCGAAGGACTTCATTTATCGCGGCTGCTGGCAGTGGAAGAATTACAACCCATCTGCCGTGAGGAGCGAGTCGCTGCACGCGAGAGTAGATACGTCGGGCAAGCACGGCAGGTCCCTGTCGGACTGTTCGCAGTTCTGCAAGGGGCTTCCGTTCTTCGCAGTCGCAAACAGCAACTGGTCCGTGCGTGCGTCAAGTGTAGTTTGTGGCGATGTGCAACTCTACATTCGAAAAAAAGGTCGACTACAACATAAAAGCCATTTGTTTGTGGGGAGACAGAGAATAGCTTCCAACACAGAGAGAGAGAGAGCAATGTGATGAAATGGCGAGAACGTTCGATCTTTTCAGAGCGGGGCGTTCCTGTCTGAGTGTTCATCTGACTGTCTTTCTCGGTGGCTCCCAGGTCCACTGGTCTTTCTTTCTTTCATCCTTTCATTCTTTCTTTCTTTCCTTCTTTCCTTCTTTCTTTCATTCTTTCATTCTTTCTTTCTTTCTTTCCTTCTTTCATTCTTTCTTTCTTTCTTTCTCTCTCTCTCTCTCTCTCTCTCTCTCTCTCTCTTGTTTTGCCTCTTTCTCTGTCTCTCTCTCTCCCTCCTCTCTTCCTTCCTCCCTTTCTGCCTCCCTTGGTTCCCTTTTCTTTCTCTCTTCCTGCTCGATACCAGCTAGCAGTAAATGAGCGTACAAGTGAGTGTATTTGCGCGTGCCCAAGTCCGAAGTTTTGCATCTCTGCATGCAGGTGTCTCTGCGGGGATGATGAAGAGTTCACCAAGACACACAGGCAGGCGGTTCTCGACGCAGACGACAACGAGATCCCTTTCCAGACAAGCTGCATCGTCAGGTCAGCGAGTGAGTGAGCATGCAGACCCTAATTGTGGAGGGTCATGGAGCCAGCAATCCACCAATCGATGCATTGGTCGAGTGGACAGAGTGAACATTTGTGCTTGCATGCGTGAAGGAATTTGTCGGTCGGCAAGACCGTTTGTGCTCGAATGCGGTTTTGTCAGTGCTGGGGGGATCGATTGACAATGCTCCGTAGTCATGCAGTCGTCTTCTCACTCCACCCATCGGAGAGGTTCATGCGTGCACGGCCTTCTCTTCACGAGTACCCTTCCTCCTAGTCAGAATCTTGTCGTGCACCGTGAGCTCGCGCGAATACAAAAATCTGGTTTTGTGCCCCTGCAGATGCGAGGATGAGCCTATGGTGGCATGCGGAGGGACCACGGCTGCTTTTTCTGTCTACGAGACCACACGACCTGACGCTGACCGTGTCCATGTTGGCTGTTTCGAGGACCCAGACGGGAATGACCTCGGGGGATCTCTGGTGTCAACAAAGGTGGAGGACGTATCGACGTCGGGCTGTCAGGAGTTCTGCAGTTCAAAGGGAACTCTGTACTTCGGATTGAGAGAGGGGGAAGAATGCCACTGCGGAGACACATACGGCTCCAAAGGCCAGGCGCCCTCTTGGAAGTGTCACCGCACCTGCCCAGACTCCAACTTCGTGTCCTGCGGAGGGGAAAAAACAACAGACGTTTACGCAGTCACTGCCACGCGCCCTGGTCGGTTGGTCGGTTGTTTGTCTGTCAATCTTTTGGAATGCCCGCTTGCTTGTGAGGCCAGATCGCTGCTTGTACACCCACTTCCCGCACTTCTCCTTCGGCATCTGAGATGCGGCATCCATCAGTTCAATACTCTTGCATGTGTCCACAAAAACTTTCTTTTCTGTCACGCACCTTGCATCTCTTTGCGGTAGTCCGCATATACCACTCCCAACCTCTCTCTCTCTCTCTCTCTCTCTCTTTGCTTGTTTGCGTGTGCGTGCAAGATGTTGAATCCCCCCCCCCCCTTCTCCTCTCGCACGCTGTCTCTGTGTGCTCTGCCTGGCATGCATTCTGCTGGATGAACGGACGGGTACAGTTCCCTCGGACAGTTACCTGTACCTCGGCTGCTTGGATGCAAAGGCACTGAGGGCCCTGGCTGACCAGGGCGAAATAGACGACTCAGGCACAAAGGGGGCTCCAGGGCCCTGCGCGAGCTTTTGTGACGAGAAGGGGTCTGCCTATTTTGCTCTCGGAAAAGAGGGGTCGTGCTTCTGCGTGAACTCTCTCGGGGACGCGAAGGGACAGAAGGAGGGAGAATCTGACAGTCAGTCATGAGTAGCTTTGTTCTGCTCTCCAGCGGTTCTTTCAGCAGGCAGTCAGGTGTTTTCCCCCCGCGTGACGGTTTCTTTCTTACAGCGTGATTTTGCCTGTCCATTCAGGCAAAGAAGAGCGAAGAATAGCAAGGAAGATTCAAGAGAAAAGGCACGCACGTGTCGCTTCATCAACAGATATTCAGCCAGCCATCATTTCCTCCTGCCGGATCGCGAGATGTCTCTCTCCTTGAGTCATTTGCCGAGGCAAACACGAGTAAGCCCCTACTGTCATCACTATACAGGTGCTCTCACTCAAAAGAGCTTTACTGCATGTTTATGTTGCTCTCTCCCCTGCCCCTGTCCCTCTTTGTTGCCTGCCTGCAGTGTGTCACCTCCCTTGTCCGAAGGCGGACGGCGTGGCGTGCGGGGGCGCCCTCGGAGTTTCTGTGTACGCCACGCAGGAACCTGTCGTCCTCCGCATGACCGTTGAGACCTCGGAGGCCCTGGGTGCGGGCTCGACAGGTCCAATCGAGGCCCGTTTCTGTGAGGGGTACCTCGACAGAACCTGCATCGACGCGACAGTGAACATGACTGAACTCGCAGAGGGGAAGACGCAGACCTTCGAGAGTGAGTCGACCGTCTACTTCAGAAGCGCAGGAAGGAAACCGGGAGAGAGAGAGAGAGAGAGAGAGAGAGAGAGAGAGAGATGAATGCAAACACAAGGGCCGACCGATGCCGCAAAGGTTCTCTACAGTGTCTGGCAGAGGGTCAGAGAAAGAGAGCGAAAAAAAAAGAGAACAGACGTTTTGGACAGACAGACAGACAGGCCAGGGGCAAGCAGAAAGAAACATCCAGAGAGACACGAGGGAGCTCTCTTCATGTCAACAAAGTTTTTCTTTCACGTTCGTGCTGCCTTTTTGTTTCAACTATCTTTTCAATGGAATGCGGGTCTGTGAGCCTGGGTCGCGCACTCAACAAAAATGCAGCAGACCCGCTTCCCTGCGAGTAGTCACTGCAGACATGCATGTTCTTGTGCATTCTTGTATTGATGTGTATGTGCAGCAAAGGTGCATGCAAACACCCTGTCGACCACTGCTGCGAGATTCTTCAAGTTGAAGACCGTCAGGATTTCGTCGCAGACCCACGACGGCTGGCTGGTGGTCAAGGCCAAAGCTGAGATGGTCCAGGGGGGGAAATCCTTTGCACAGATGAACCTGAACTCATTGAACGCCTGGTAGGAAAATCAAGGGGGTTCTGTCAGTTTGTATGGGATGTGTTGGAATTGGTTTGCTCTCTTTTTTCCTACACTGTCCGCGCTGGGCTCCTTCACTTGTCTGTCTACGACTTTGTGTGTGTACATGACTGTGAGATTGTGAAATCTCTGCGTGTTTAGCTTAATCCAATTCAGGAAAGCGAAAAAGAACTCTATCGATCAGAGTGGGTGGGACAGGAAGGACGCGTATTAGTGATTCATAAGATCTGGCTGCACATCCTACTAATGCGTTCATTCATTCGTTTGTGCAGGTTCGCTCGTGGAGCGTCTGAGGGCCTCTCTGCCTCCGAGATTGACCTGGAAGACACCCACGGAGACGCCGAGAAGTATCTGAAGACGAAGGGAAAGAATGCAGAGGTTTGGGGACCTCCAGCGCCTGCCCAATCCGTGGTGTGCATGCGGAAAGAGAAGGCGATCTTGAAAGAGGTCCCGATCGCTGTTCTCCAAGTACAGTCAGTCGATTGATTGGCAGGCAGCTTTCTTGCCATCGCTTGTGTGGTGTTTGTTTAATTTTTCCTTTACGTCTGCGTTGGGGCAGGCACGTAGTGAGTTTTTTATTTGATCAGTGCTGTTGAATGAACACACTGTAGGTCGCAGTGATGCTCACCTGCGCAAAGAGACAGACAAGCCAGCAGTCGAGCAAACAGACGGAGAAACCGACCCAATTGCTGACCTTTTGATAGGCTGGTGAAAGACAGGCGAAGCGGTAGAACAACACAAGATTTCTTTGAGAGGAAGTCAGTTTCTTGCACCAGGACAGCGGTAGATCGACATGTGTCTCTCATTTCTCAAATAAATCAGCTTGCTTCCGACGGTGATAAAGCGTCTGGTCTTGTGCTTAAATGAATGCGGCTTTCCGCTTTTCTTGTGTCTCTGTCGTATTTGCCTTCATCCATGGAAGCATTAGATGCCCTTTTTCCTCCGCTCTGTGGCTGTATGCAGGGGGCGGGCGGGAAAAGCCGCTGAGGCCGACAAGGTGTCTGCAGTTGGGGGAGGGAGCTCGAGCTCTGCTCCCCTGAAGGTGAGCCTGTGCGACAACGAGAACTCGTGTGACCCTGACACCATCGACGTGTACGGCCTCTCCGAGAGAGACGGCAGGCCCCTGACCGTCTCCTGTCCTCTGTACCTCACCGCTCCGCCCTCATCGACTCAACAGACCCCCAAAGACGTCGCGGCAGAGCTGCTGGGAGTCATCGCTGCCGTCCAACTGGAGGCCTCCGCCACCGACATGAGGCCTGTGTTTGTCAAACATGTCGCGCTGCAGGTCGGTCAGAATGTTGGAATCGATATGTGCGTTTGTTTGTTCATCTATCTCATGCATCAATTGAATCTCCTCGCAATGATTGGTTGATGGAAACGAAACGAGGGAGTCTCGTTATTCCGTACATACAGGGCTGCTGCTTCTCAAGTTGTTCTCCCGCGATGTTTCCAGCCGCTCCACTCGATCCCGATTCTTTGCCTCTCTGTTTGGCGTGATACGCTCACTCATTCCCCCATCCCATGATCCCGGATTTATCAGACGTGCCCATCTTTTCAACGGTGCCTCCTTTGCTTTCGAAAAGCCTACCGCATGCTACACCGATCCGCGTTTGCTTTGCATCCATCCATACTGTTGTTTTTGTACATTATCCGATGTCCTTCTTGTGGGTGACCACAGACGCTGCCGGGTTCAGCAGACCCGTACGAGATGGTGGCTGCGGACTTTGAGTCTCTCTGGGACGGCGAGACGTTCATCGCAGAGGCAGACGGCTGGATCTCCCCCATGGGGGGGGACGACACAGTCGGGGGCAAGGACGCGTTCGAGTTCCAGGATGGAGGCGCTACTACTGGCTCGGCACTCGCGGCAGCGGGAGGGGGCAGCTTCCTTGCGAAGAAAACGAGGATCGTCAAGACGGAACTCATGAGCGTGACTGTAACGACCAGAGGGGACACCCCTGCTTGCGGGTCCAGTGGTCCTGTCGAGGTGGCGTTGTGTGCCTCTGGGTCGATGTGCCTAGAGGGCGGGGTGGTGCTGACAGATCTTCAGGCAGGCGAAACTCAAACATTCCTCGGTGTGGCGCCTCCGCATGCAGACTCGTTTCAACTGAACGCTCTCCTGGTCAGATTCTATCAGATCAGACAAAGACGACAGGAAGGAAGGAAGCGAAAAAGGAAACTGGACCGTAGAGAAGAAATTTCCAATCAAGCAAGACGTGTTTTGCGTTTAGGTTTTGTGTCTCAGTGTGAGTATTGTCCTGCTGGAATGCATGCTCTGCTCGGTTTTTTCTCTCCTACAATTGATTCATGCGCATGATTGACAGTACATCGATGGATGACGTGGGCACTCTGCATGTGGTTCTCTCTGGTTCATCTGTCAGATGCAAATTGATCCCTGTCAACAAATTTGGTGTCTCTTGCGTGTGGTATTGGCGAGGATACGTGTGCATCCATTCACTCATTTCTCTCCCTCTCTCTCCCTCTGTGTGCGTGCGCGCGCGTGTGTGTGTGTGTGTGCGTGCGTGTGTGTGTCTGTCCATTCATTCATGCATGCAGCTGACGATGAAGGGCGAGGGAGACGGCTGGTTCGGCAGGTCTCTGAAGGCAAAGGTGGGGAAGCTGTCGTTGGAACTTGAGATGGATGGGTGGCTGGACAACCCTGTGATGACTTTGAGTCCCTCCGAGGGGGGATCGGAAGAGGGGGTCAAACAGGAGGAGCACTACATAGGGGATCCGAATTTCGTTCTCGTCTCCACCCGTCTGTCTCGGAATGGAGCGACATCTGCCGCAGTCCTCGCGCCCCCCGTGCCCATTGACGGTCAACCGAATTGCGACGGTCCCCTTTTCATTCGCGTGTGTGGAAAAGAGGGGGGTGCTGACGTGTGCTCGAAGGAGAAGCTGACTATTTTGGATCCTGTTGGGAAGGCCGATAAGGATGGACTTGCACATGGAAGCGCGACCTTCCACGCCTTGAAAGACGACTTCAAGTTGGAGCACGTTCAGGTGACCAACGGGGGAAAGGGGCCCTGCGTGTTCGACTGGTTGAGAGTGCACCTGGAGGGAGAGGACCTCTCGCACTTCGGGCCCGCCTCCCCGGACTTGAAGCTCGAACCAGGAAAGACCGTAGACCTCAAGCCCCGGAAAGCGGTGGTTCTGAAGACAACAACGGTCGGTCGGTCGGTCGGTTGATACTTTCTTGGCCGGAGCGTGCAGTTTCCCTGCTGCTTCCGGTCATGCGGGATTGTTCGTTTTCCCTCTTACTGTAATCGTCATATTTGCTTTCCCTTCCTCTTTTTTTGAGTAAGGTCTCAAGAGCCTGCATGCCTGTAAAAAGGATTTGGCTTCTCAAAAAAACAAATCACCAGTCTTCTCCTTCTGTGGAGTTGCATGGAACCGTCACATGTTGATGGATGGCTGCTCCTTGAAGGGTCGAATCCAGAAAGTTATTGACATTCTTTTCTGCTGCGTTTCTTCCTCTCTCTCTGCCTACAATCCCCCGCCGCCTGCATCCATCCATCCATCCCTGCATGCAGGCCATCTCCGAAGAGGCAGGGTCTGACGGGACCTTCCTCTTCTCCTTCTGCGGTGCCGTGGTGAACCCTACAGGTCTGACGCTGCAGGAGCAGAAACAGCAGGCGTCACAGTCTTCGGTGAACTGCCTCCCAGCCCAGGAGTTTGGGTTTGTGCGTGCGTGGGGGCTCCGAAAGGGGGAGACGCAGGAGTTTCGGGGAACCATTTCGGGCGAAAAGGCGCAGATCGACCTCGACACATGGCACCTGCGCGCACTCCACGTTGAAGCCGTTGGGTCGTTCCTTTCTCTCGGCAAGGGACCTCAGTCCGCCTCTGCGACTGCAACAGCTGCTGCGTCAACCACACCCCAGCCTGCCCCCCCAAGCACGACAGGCGCGACGTCTCTGCTGGAGACGGGGGCCTCTCTGATCAGAAGCGGGGCCGAGAGCAACCTTGTCGAGAAGGAAGTCAGGGAACTTCAGGAACTCGCAGGCCGACAGAATCACGAGGATGAGCTCGCTTCCCCCACCGGTGTGCCGCCTACTTCTTCTTCCACCTCCAGCGCGACGGTGACGGTGAAGGCCGACGTAGACGCCTGGCGACTCCTATCCTTCACTCTCACAGTTGCCGACAGCGACCACGGCACCTTCCCCGTGCATGGATCGTTGGCAAAGAAGCCAGACGAAGTGACGGGCCCGGAAGCAGAAGATCCTGGAAACTTTTTGGAGGTCAGAGGGGAGTGAAGAAGATGAAAAGGAGAGTCTGCATGGACAGATAATCACCGTAGTCTTCGTGAGATTTGTTCACCCGTTCGCTCCTGTCCAAGTTTGAGTGATTTTCTCTCGCTTCTCTTCTCGTTTTTCCCTCTCTCCGGATGCTGTGGCTTATGTGTCTTCATAGGTCTCACACCTTCTTGAATGCGTCTTTTCGTGTTTCCTCTGGTCTGTATGAATTCTTTCCAGGTTGGAAAGACAATCAACGCTGGAGACGTTTCTGTGGGAATCCGTGCGATCACGAGAGACGCCGAGGGGGCCGGGTCCGCAGGTCCGGTGTTCGTGCACCTCTGTCCGAAGCCCGGGCAGCGCAGCCAGTGTGTGGGAAAGGAGAGCGCAATCCGGCTGTACAATCTGAAGGCTGGGCAGTCACAGGACTTCTTTGGAGTCATCTCGGGAGCTGCAGCCCTTGGAATCCTCGCGGCCGGGAAGGGAATCGACCCCACGACCCTGATCTCGGATCCCGACTTCTTTGCACTCCCCGCAGGTACGTCACGTCCTTCTGACAAAATGATGAGGTGGAGAGGGAAGCAACTTTTGTTCGCGATTTGCGCGCCAATCTCACAGAATCACTTCAGTCTGTGTGGGTCGACTGAATGATAGCGAGACTGTCTGGCAGGTAGACTAGATGCGTGGTGGTGGTCTGACTGCATGATTGACTAGTTGATCAACTGGCAGAGTGACTCCCTCAGGGAAGGAGTGAGTGGCTGAATAATGGAGGAGTGAGTCAGAGGAAGGGGTTGACACATGATTCCGGTGAGCTTTTGCCAGCAAGTACCTGTGTGTGTGTGTGTGTGTGTGTGTGTGGAATGAAAGGAGAAAGACTGACGGAACATTTTCCGTTCCTTCCTTGCACGCTTGCAGCCGAACAGCTGAGCAGCGAGAATCTACACGACGGTCTTGCGGGTGCCGTGTTGCAATCCGACGGCGGGGACCCTTGGTTCGCCGCAGCTCTTCGTGTGAACATGCAGACGGAGGCTCTGGTGAACAATAGAGGGGAGCTGGTGGTGCCCAAAGACTCGGAGGGTCTGGTCATTTGGGCCAACGGATGGGTGGCACCCCCCGTGCAGGCCCCTACACTGACTGCCCAGTCGCTCGCTGAAGGTGTGCCTGCAGACTTCGTGCAGGACGACATCTACCTTGAGGTCGGTATCTGGGTAGAAGAAAAGAAATAAGGACGACTTCGCTTTGCCTGAGGTTCCATCTGTCTGGATCACTTCTTGCACTCCACGAACAGATCAACGCAGCTGAAGTGCACATTGAAAAGCACTATTCTCAATCCGCTGCTCTACGCGCAGCACAGTACAGTGTAGATATTGAGATGCGCAGATCTTGCGACAGATGCTTGAAATGAAATGTATGCAGGAATGACACCAGCCAGGGGGTCCGAAGAAGGGTCTTTCTTGTGACTCAAAGTCGTTGAGGGGCTGTCTCTCGCTGCCTTTATAATTCTGTTGCTCAAAAATGGTCTGCCTCTCCGTCTGTGTGTATTGCTGGATTCCCTGCCTCCCGCATGCATGCAGGTGAAGGGAATAAAAGTGACGCTGGAAGTGAAGACCATCGACCACGCTGCGGCAGGAAGTGCTGGGCCGTTTGAGTTGACTGTCTGCAGCGCCTCGGACTGCCTGCCTCCCATCAAGGTCGCCAACCTCCTGGCTGCCAACATTCAGAGCTTTGAGAGCGCATTCACAACCAACGACATGGAGTTCGTCCCGGAGAAGCTCAACATCCTCGCACCTCCCGAGTCGGGTCTCGACGCCTGGGGGTGTGAGTGGGTCGCTGTCCGATTCGAGTTAGGGCCCCGGAGTCAGTCAGTCAGTCAGTCGTTCATTCTCTCTCTTCTCTAGCTGGGGGGTTCCTCCCTGGCGGGACTCTGTGACTGTTCTGTCTGGCGTTTGAGAAACAACAAACAAAGTATTGATTGCCGCATTCGCAACACACTTATGTCTTCTGCTCATGTCCAATTCTCTGTGGTTTCTTGTCTCTGCCAATTGCCGTTGACTCATCTCATCTCCCCGCCTGCGTGCGATCAATTTACTTTCTTTCTTGCAGTCCATTTCGGCGTCTCTGCGTGGCTTGCGGGCGACTCCAGATCCCCCGACTTCAGCACGATCCAGCAGACGCCGGGGAGCAGCAGCGCGTCGGTGCCGACTGCACGGGGCCGCAAGAGCTTCCACATGTACACTGCTCTGTCGGGACCCCGCATCGGCCTATCTGTGACGACGCACGGCCTCGCGGCTGCCGGATCCAAGGGACCAGTGAAGGTGTCGTTGTGCGAGGGGGAGGGTCTGTGCCTCTCCGAGTCCTTCACTCTCGACGAGTCGCACCTCCAGTCTGGTAAGCAGAGCAAGCGTTTGGAGATCAACTTCCCCGAACTGCTCGACAACCCTGACTTCCGTCTGAACGCCCTTCGTCTCGTCTCAGAGACAGGGGACGCCTGGTATCCCGAGAGTTTTCTTTTGGAAGGCCTCAGCGGTTCCTTCGCAGGGCGGAGTTTCCGATTTTCGGGTCTCGGGTGGTTGGAAGAGGGTGTCGATGGGAGTGCAAAGGGGGCAAAGGAGAGGTACCCAGCCGAGCCTGTCGTCCTCTGGACTGGGGGGGATGTCCTGTTGGATGTTTGTAAGACCGCTCAGTGCTCTGAGGACTGCAGAGAGATGCCCCACTTCGACAAGGACGGGAAATTTGAATTCAACGGGGCCGAGTGTCTCTGTAGTGAAAAGGGACAGAGTCTGATGGCAGACGGGAAGAGTTGCGGCTTCACGTTCATTCCCAAGGAGGCTTATTCGAGAGTCCCTCAGTGCAGGTATGTGCGTGCGTCGGGCTGCTGCATCACGGCTTCTTCGCACACGATTACGTTCATGAGACTGCTTCAGAAATACACAGGAGGTTCCCTGCGGTTGGCCAATTCAAGATTTTTGGGTTGTGGTGTTTGTGTGGAGGATGATACAGGTCTCGTTTTGTCACTCTTTCATTTATTTTTCGTTTGCCATCGGGATGCATGTAGCTCGGGTTAGATTTTCCATCCATCCTTCCTTCCGAACTGCCGGGCAGCTTTCAAATAGGCTCCGTTCATTTCGCTGTACCTGGACAGATTGACAAAATTCTCTTCTGTTGCGAACGGACATGCGTCTGTGACCGTTACCAATGAAGCTATCGATAGAATAATCCGCTTGATTTCTGCTTGCAGGAACATTGACATTGCAGACAGGAAGGAATGTGGTAACCTGAAGTATGAGGAGAACGCGCTGTGGCTGGGCGAGTGGGAGCAGCAGCAGGCGGAATGCGAGGCCCTCGGGTGCTGCTTTGAGGCGAGACCTGAGTACTTGGGCTGTTTTGTACCTGACCTTAACGTGGGTCGATCAGGGGACTCAACTGATGAACGAACAAAGACAGACGTGTGTGTGTGTGTGTGCGCGCGCGCGTACAATTTGAGCAAGACAGGACGCGGCTCACTCATGTACCTAGTTCGGTTGCACGTACAGGCTGTATACATGGGATACGGATTTGTTTCGGACAGTCGGCTGTTGCACGCGCTTTCTCTACATCTTTTGGATTTCCCACCTCCTGCCTATATTGAGCTCGGCCTCTCCTGTTTTGTCTCTCAAAGTGTAATTTTTCCCATCGTTTGATGCGCTGTTCTTTCTTGTCTGGACTTTGCTGTTCACTCCGGATTCTGGTGGACATGCATTACATTCGAGTCTTCCCTCTCGAACAAACCATGCAAGCTTGGCTGACCCCACTCACGATCGACCGTTTGCTTCGATCATCTTTTTGTCATACACTTTCGAAATGCTGATTCGTTCTGCTGGTTCTGCCTGCAGAGTGGACCGAAGCTGTCTCTGACCGTGTCGACGTCCGACGAGACTGCAGAGGCAGGATGTGCAGGAGACGTGGATATATTCGTCTGTGAGAGCCCCGAGCACTGTCTCTCGAAGCCCTTCGTTGTGGGGAAAGACGACATGGTCAAGGGGAAGACCAGCGCCCCCAAAGCTGTCAACTTCCCAGAGCTGGCAGACAACGGCGACTTTCAAGTCAACGGCCTCCGGCTTGTTGCCCACACAGCCGACGGATGGTTCCCCCAAGAGATCAAGGTCTCCGGAGGCGCGGGGGGGCCCTTCGCGGGTCGAGAGTGGGCCTTCGAGGGCATCGGCTGGCTGGAGTACAAACACACCGGCAAGACCCACCCCCCGGCGCCCAAGCCGAAGTGGATCGGCGACGACGTCTATCTGGATGCTTGCACAGTGAAGGGCTGCCACGACTCTTGCCATCTGCACCCGACTTTTGATAAAAACGGAAAGCACACGGGGTCCAAGGCAGAGTGCCGGTGCTCGATGTTCGGCTTTGAGTTGCAAAAAGACGGCGTCAGCTGCGGACAGATCGTTCTTCCAGCAACGGCTTTCCAGGTTGGTAGACAGTTTGCAGGAACGCAGTAGTCCTTGCAGCTGGCCTTCGAGCTTGTCCAAGGCGCTGCGGCAGATAGACAGACAGACACGGGAAGGGATAGAGTCCAACAGACTTGTATGCATAAAGTTTTATTCTTCAGCTGCAGTAATTATTCTCCACATGTTCGAACAGACGCGTGTGGGCTGGCTTTGCTGTGTTAAAAGTACGCGGCAAGATGAATTAGAAGAAAGACGCGCATGAAAGTCAACATCAAGGCAACTACAGGCATGTCAACGGTCGCCGCCACAGTCTGCGTGCGATCCACTTAACTGAAAGTGGAATCATTTCTTCCCCCCGGTCGACACGATCATGTACGGATCTTGGACGTGATATCATTTTTTTGCTTGCAGGTGAACCCCCAGTGCCAGCTTCCCGTGAAAGAGAGAAAGCTCTGCGGCGCCCTTTCCTACGACAGCGACGCTCTGATGACAGGCGATTGGGACACACAGCGGTTGCAGTGCGAGCAGCTGAACTGCTGCTTTGAGGCGCACTTGGGCTACTTGGGTTGTTATCAGCCGTATGAGAAGATCACGAAGTCCAATTTCACCGTGACGTCAGACAGCGGCGGAATCGCCATCACTCTGAAGCCTACGACTCTTCTCGTTGAAGAGAAACTTGCGCAAGACATGAAGGAGGGGAACCAAGCACAACACTTCAGATCGCACTCTGAGGTGATCAGACATGAAGAGCTCTCGAAGTTCATGCAAAAGGAACAGGAAGGTGGCGGCAGACAGCCCCGAAGTTTGACACTTGAAGACCGTCTCCTGGCCCTCTACGGCCTCTCTGGAGAGGACCTGGCTGCGAAGATGCACGAGCATCACTTGGACCTGTTAGAGAAGTCCCTGGGCATTCGGAAGAACGGACCCCCGACTCGACCCTTCAGGCCCAACGCCACCAGAAGCACAGCCACGCTTCTGGAGCAAGGCCTGGTTGACAAGCCTGAAGGGTCTAAGTGGTATGAGCACGAGGGCTTCCACGAGAACCGAGGAGACACTGACGCTCCGCCCTCGATAGACTTCCTCGGGATCGGGTACGACATTATGAAGGGGAACGTGTGGGGTGAGAATGAGGGGACGTTGATCGACCCTGGGTTCCGTGCTCCCGTGATTGGCCTCACTTGGGGCATCGACACGGAGGACGGCAAGTGGCAGAGGCCGACGGAGGCAAGGCTCATGCCGACCTACAGCTGCTACAGAAACGAGGATGTCGAAGAGATCTCGAGCGCAGAGACCTTCATGGCATCGGAAGCAAAGGCGGTGTCAAACTCTGCTGGAGCATACGCCGGATGGACTTGGAGCCCCGGTGATTTCTCCTCAAATGTCGGTGACTGGCTCGGTTCTTTTGGCATTTCGCTTCTGTGCAGAATCACATACGCTTGTGTGCTCCCTCTGTCTTCTTGCTTTTTCTTCTTCTTTTATTCATTCCTCGTCCTGCTCAATTCTTTCTTTTGTTTCTTTCCTCTTTCTTTCTTTCTTTCTTTCTTTCTTTCTTTTCTTTCTTTCCGTCTTTCTTTCTTTCCTTCTTTCTTTCTCTCTCTCTCTCTCTCTCTCTCTCTCTCTGTGTGTGTCTGTGTGCGTGTGTGTGTGTGTGTGTGTGTGTCTGTGTGTGCGTGTGAGTGTATGTGTGTGTGAGTGTATGTGTGTGTGTGTGTGTATGCGTGTGTGTGTGTGTGTGTGTGTGTGTGTGTTTCTGTCTTTTGATCTCTTCACGTTTCCTTGCTTTCCTTTCCTTGTTCGGCAGCTTGGCATTAGTGCCGAGGGGGGCTACTCCCAGTCCTCCTCGTCGGAGACCGAGAAGCTGCAGGAAAGTTCCCAAACGGAGTACCAGATGGTTGCCTACTGCATCCTGTACAAGGCCAACCTGAGCCCCTACATTCCTTGGAAACCCACTTCTGAAGTCGTCAAGGCTCTAGTGGCTCTGCCCGAGAACTACATCGACTGCAAGCAGTGCAAACGCTACGTCGAGCTGGCTTCGGGACTTCTCAGTCCGGCCAAAAAGGCCCCAAAGCAGCCGTACGCAGCGACAAAAGAACCTTCCTGCAGCTTCGACATCACGACGGTCACCTCCAGGAACGCCAAATGCGAGTGCTACGACCCCTCCCATCCCACAGACCCCATGAGCTCAACATTCTACCGCCTGGAGGGGGACGCATTCAATTGGTACAAGCTCAAGATCACGGGCTCTCTCACTCTCGAGAAGGTCGGTCAGTAAGGTTCTTCGCTCCTTTTTTCTCTCTGGTTCTGAGACTTGTGCGGACTTTCCCTTCAGTGGTAGACTTGTGCTTTCTCTCACTTTCTTTCTCGAATGCCCCCTGTGTTGATTCGGGATTTCAGCCTTTTCATTGCGAGAGACTTCTCTTCCGATTTGTATGTACAAATTCTCCTTTCCCATAAATTTTATTGGCTTTTTGGCTTCCTTCCTTCCGTCTTCTGTTCTCTTCTCTTCTCTCTCTTTCTCTCTCTCTCTCTGTGTGTGTGTGTGTGTGTGTGTGTGTGTGTATGTGTGTATGTGTGTCTGCTTGCCTGTCTTATCTATCGATCTATCTCCCTATCTATCTGTGCGTGCGTCCGTATTTGGGTGTGAGGGAATACATCTGTGCGGGTGTGTGTTGATGACGCGTGGTGTCTGCAGGTGAAACAGAACATTGAGCAGGGGCTGGACGCGTGGGTGGAGAAAATTCCTCGTCTGGAGGGCATGAAGACCTGCAACGAGGTCTGCGGGGCCACAGAGAGCTGCTCAGAGGACTTCCAGAAGTACCAGGCGTTCTTCGAAAATTTTGGGACGCACGTCATTACGGAGGTGCAGGTCTGTTTCTGTCTGATGATCCCCCTTCGTCTTTGTCTGGCTCTGTCTGTCTGCTTTCAATTTACCTCCGGTTTGTTTTTTATTCTGTCACATTCTGCCGTCCTCCCGCACGCATTCCAGTGGATCGTGCGCGTAGGTAGTCAGGCATAGACGTGCAGACACATTCCAACCCTCTAAAAGAATTCACTGGAATGACCTTTGACTGCCGATGTGCAGCCTTGGGACTGAGGCAGCCTCTGCCAGCTCTCTCTTCATGCAGTTCCACCTTTTCACCATGCCATGCACGCCATCGCTGCAATCCTATTCCTTCGTTTCCTTAGATGGGTCTCTTCATTCATTCATTCATTCACTCATTCATTCATACGCGAGATGGCTGCATGTCTGCAGGTGGGTGCCCGGATGCGTCATGTAGCGACGATGAGTGATTCCGCGATGGAGGAGCTCCAGTCTCAGACCAGCGACTGGGAGAGGGACGTGTCCTTTGCAATTGATTACGAATTGGGAAAGGAGATAGACGATAATCACGAAAAGGAGTGCAAGGCCGCGTACTGCGTTGTAGAAAAGGGTGTCAAGACCTTTGCGCTGCTGCAGACGGGCGAAACGAAGGAAAGGGTAGGGAACGCCTTGATAAGGAGCAAAGGGAAGGAAGAGGAGAAAGACGGCTCCGAGTCGGGTCTCTCAAATGGGGGGCGGGATGCAGAGGTGAAGCCCCATCATCACAGAGACCGTCGAGTGAAGAAGATTTGGGATGCGGCAAAGCGTGTGAAAGGAGGGCGTCTGATTGAACGACAGAGACCCCCCGCTCGTTCTGAAACGGACAGCGACGAGACCCTGTCCGCCTCTGAAATTGAGGCTCTGAGGGCCCTCTCGGGGGGCGATGAGTACTACCACCGTAACCCGGACGTCGAATCGGACTCGGCTGCCAGTAGACATGCAGGAGAGCAAGGGGAGACGTGCACTCAGTGGAGGCGCTCTGAGGCCTTCAACCTTGCTGAGGGGGAGAAAGACCTCGGACAGGTCTCCTCTGCCATGGCGACCTTTGCTCAGACAGAGAGGATGAAGTCGAAGGGAGATGACTGGGGCATCAGGTGAGGAGCAGCCACCAGCAAATTGGGGACGGGGGGGTTCTCTCGCTCTTGCTCTCTCTCTCGCTCTCTCTTACACACACACACACACACACACACACAGACAGAGAGAGAGAGAGAGAGACGAACTGAGGGAGGGAAAGAGAAGGATGTTGGAAGAAAAATGATTTCCTCTGTCGAAGTTCTGAAAGCTTCCTCGTGATTCGCACGGCGAGAACTTCACCTTTCATTCTTTGCAAAACCTGGTGCGTGTCTGCTTCTGAACGGGTCCTTCAGACATTCAGATATGTGCATGCAGTAAGTGCCACAGACAGAAGTGGTCTCGCAATTGCAGCGATTTGTGCTCTTCACGATTGTGCCTTTGCATATGTGCTCGTGCATAAATGTGTCTGGCTGCAGAGTTGGCGCACATTTCGAGCACAATGAGAATCAGCAAACGAGCAAGGCAAGGGGAATGTCTGCCAGCCGTGCAGTCTCGAATGCGCAGACGTTCATCCTGGGGGGGTTACCTCCCAGTGACGAGACGGCGTGGCCTGAGTGGGCGGAGACGGTGCACGATCTTCCGATGCCGGTATGTCTGAAGCAAGGTTTGCTCTGCGAGATTTCACATTCTTCTTTCTATGTCGCCGCTTTTCTTCTTTATTCGTCTCCAGGTCGGACAAACCGCAAGTCAAGTTCAACCAAACATCTACGCTGCTTTTGCAGCTGGCCCAGCCCAAAATCTCCAGTTCTGATCTCCCTGTAAAGACTTTCTCTCCTTCCTTTTCTCAATGCATCTGCATTGTACCGCATGCATGCAGGTGCGATACTCGACTCTGGACCTTCTCGGTGTATTCGACGCTGGGTTCAGGAGACAGGCGGAGACTGTGGTTGCGGCCCAGGCAGCAGGGGCGTCTCCGGAGAACGCGAAGAGAATGGAAGAGGAGACTCGAGAGGGATTCGAAAAGTTGAGGAACAACTTCGGCAACGCTCTGAAAGATTACCTGCACGCCAGGGGACTCAAGCCAGGCACCAACTGCAAGTGAGCTGAGAAGACAGAGGTGTCTAGAACGAGTCCATTGACTGCAAGTTTCTTTACGGCTGTACAGATGCATTGTCATACACCTGCTCATCTGTTCGCTTGCGAAAGACGTGGTGCTTCACGCTCACCCCCTGAACCTGCCGTGGGGCTGCTCGAGAGGCAAGGCCGACTCGCGTCGCGCCAGTCTTCAGCTGACGGACTCGGAGAGAAACGCTGTGTGCTGGTTTGTTCGTGTCTGTGCGAAAGGCTGAGTCTATGTGTGTCCGTGTCATCCTTCCTTCCCTTTGTTTTGCAGGTACGACTCTGTTGGAAACATCCTTGAGTGGGGCAACGGGGGGAAGGAATGTCAGGTCGGTCGGCGGGTTAATTGGTCGGAAGCCCTCTGTGCATGCGCAGTAGGAAGGAGTCAGAGACCTCCGAGCACATGCATGCAGGCGGTGCATGCATCGGAAGCCGTGCTTCAATGGTGCAACAAAAAATGCAAGCTGTGGGCGAGAAAAATGTGCATCAGATTTTGGCAGACGGCAAAGGCACAAACCATCCGTGTCAAACTGCCTCGACACGTTGGGGGTGGGTACACCTGCTTTTCTACTGGCTGTCGGCAGGCAACTTTCTGATGTTCTGCCTATCTTTTCAGCCCAGTGTTTGCACATGATTCTTTTTCTGCCGTTCTGCGTCATCTTGCAGGTAAAGTGCTTCGCAGAAGTTTTTGCAGAGCCGGACTACATCGGGAACCACAAGAAGTTTAAGCCGGGTATCATTGGGGTCGCCCCCGATGACCCTCTGAACTTCGTGCCTGACAATGAGTCCCTCGTGAACATCCTGAACAAGGCGATCGATTTGGGGAAGATGGAAGACTATTCTGAGGACGAGGTTGGTTGGTGCACGCAGGCAAGCAATCAAGCAAAGTGCCAAAGCATCAGAAAGCCCCGTTTTTGTTTGTGCGCCCATAGAAAAACGTTTCTTCCGTTCGCTTGGTGTTCTTGGCATCGGTTTTTTGCGTCTCTCTCTCTCTCTCTCTCTCTCTCTGTGTGTGTGTGTGTGTGTGTGTGTGTGTGTGCCTCTTTCTCAAGATACAAGGAGCTTAGTGTGGGTTGGCTCTTTCTTCCTATGTTTGTTCGCCCACAAGTTCTCGATATCTGTCTGATTGTCTGCAATTATTGGTAGACAAATGGATATCAAGTGATTTTTGATTATCTCGTGACGGCCGGACAGACCGGCATTTCCTGTGACTGTTTGACCTTTCTGTTTCTGTCCGTAGAGAGCGTGGTGTTGCCCAGCAATTGGATCTTACTCAATGTCGCTGCAGCCTTCTCCACAGTCATGTAATCTGCTTTTCCAAATGCATCGATCTTTTGATTTTTCCCCTGCAGGACGCAAGGACGGCAGTGGAGTCGATGGAGGCCAACAGCGCCCCGAAGAGTCTGAAGGTCTCGAGTGGGTGCCACCTCGTGAAGATGGCAGGGCTCGATGACAGGGGTCTGAATCTGGAAAGAGAATTCTATGCTGACACCGCAAACACTCACATCGCAAAGGTGATGGCAGTGGAGGTCAGTGGAGGCATGACTGTTTATATCTCTCTGTCCTCTTTGTCTTTCTTGTCTGCCTGTGCATCATCCAAGTCTGCTGTGCCGATTCCTGGGAGAGACAATCGGATTCCCCCTCCGTCTTTCTTCCCCATTCCACAAAATGAGAAGCAAGCTGCTCCTTCTTGTGTGTATCGTTACTCGTGTCCAGACAAATGCAATGGATCTGTGCACTTTCATATGTCTGCCAGTGTGCTCAAAGAGGGGGGTGGGAAGAGGATATGGATTTTTGCAACAGACGACTGAAAAATGCACGACCGCCTCCTTGTGCAGTTAGCACTTTCCGCTTCTGCAGGTGTCGTGGGTTGTATTCCAGTGTCTCGTGCGTTTCTGGAAGCATTCTTTCACGAGTACCTCAGCATGTACAGCCGCACCCAAAAAGGAGTTTTCACAAGCTTTCGCAGTCGATGCCGTCGTTTGCCCTCACTTCATACAACTCATTTCTGAATTCCCTCCGGATTCTTTCTATCCCCTGCCCGATGCTCGATCTATGCCTTCATGCAGGTCGTGAAAAGCGTTTCGCCCATGCCCGAGGGCACTTTCCGTCTCCGATACAGGAAAGCTCCGAAGGAGGTGGGCCGTTTCTCTGTGTGCATGCATGCATGTCTCCGTTGCAATGACCTAGATGTCCGCCTATTCCTGTCTATCCCTGCCAAGTTTGGAAAAACGGAAAAATGGCTGGAGCAAGAACGTCAGAGAAGCTGCCCTCTGTCCATGCGGACCTTCGTGGTACATGCAAAAAAAAGTGCCGGACTGGCATCACGCGTCTCTGTAGAGATGGTTTTTCTCAGCTCAACAGATGAGTGGATTCATGTAGCGTCTGCGGAACCACACGACGAAAACACGAGCGTGCCGGTCCATCTGATCTCGACTGATGCGGCTTTCAGTCTGTGTCATGTTGTGTACATACACATTGTTCCCCCCTCACAATTGTGCAGGTGCCGGTATGCGTGGGCATCGCGAACGGGTTCATGCAGCTGATCGGCTGTGACGACGTGACTTCCAGGCTCCGCTTCTACCGTCGGATGTTGGAGCAGCAGGGAGACGATGCGAACTGCCTGTCGGCAGACGAGCTCACAGACGCGAAGGCCATGTGCAAGGAGAAAGCGGAGGAGGAGCAGTTCAGCAGTGAGGTTGACAAAATGGTGGACGCCCATGTCGCGAATATGAGGGACGCCATCAACAAAGGATTGTTCACTGAAGAACACCTCCGAAGACAGATACGGCCGCAAATCGAGAAGCAACTCGGTAAGAAGGCCCAGGACGAAGAGAAAATCGACAACGGAGAAGCCCCCAATCTAGATTGTCAGCCAGCGTACAAGAGGGATGAAGTTGTGCTTCTCAAAACGGACCGTTGCCGTCTGCGTGCCCAGCTGGCGGACCTAATCATGGGCGTCTCGGCTGCATTCCGAGTGGAAGAGGGGAAAGCATGGAAAACCGACGAAAGGAAGGTCCACATCGCCAAACGAGTCATGGATGATCTGCGAAGTAGTGCCTCTGAATCCCTTGGCGACGTTCTAAATAGTGCAGAAACCTTCTTCGCAGAAGCGCTGAACTCGCGCCCAAGCAAGCAGGTTCAGCAGAATGCATACAAAAGCGTGAAGGACCTGGCACGCCCAGCAGAGAGCGTTGTTGAGTGGGACGGTCTGCACGTCCAGTGGAAGCGAAAGTTCAAAGTCCAGTCCGAGAGTCTTGGGGAGGTGGAGCGGTCGGAGCTTTACTGCCTTCAGCCTGCCTCTCCCAGCTGCAAGGCGGGAACTCCCCTCGTCTTCATGCCTTGCGCTGGCGACATCGAACAGGTCCGTGGGTCGGTGGGTGGTTGGGTGGGTGCACGTATATACGCATTTTAAGTAGAGATCGTGAGACTGACTGACTAACTGAGTGCACGGTTGAGATTGATTAATACAAGCGTTTAATGCACTCGATCGATCGACAGCGTTTCTCTGACTGAAGAAACAAAACGCAGCATCCTTTGGGCACCGGATGTGTACTGTTGCGCCTTTCCTTCTTCTGCACTACAAGAAAGGCGGACTCAGAAGTGCAGGTCCGTGCTTTCATTTACCCATCTCTCTCTACGTGTCTCTGTGTCTCCCTGCCCGCCTGCCCGCCTCAGGGTCTAGCTTTCTCAGTCAGGCTGTCTGTCCGCCTGCTTGTCCCCCTGTCTGTGTGTGCAAGAGAGCAAAACATCAAAATAATTCATCGGGCCTGTCCGTCTGTCTGTCTGTCTGTCTGTCTGTCTGCTTGCCTGCCTCCCGGCCTGCCTGCGCGAGAGCAGGAGTGGTTCCTTGAAGAGTACGTCGGACAGGGCTGCAAGGTGTCCAAGTTCGGGGGCCCTGCCAAGGTTGTGCCAATGGACTGGACGGGGTGGATCAACGAATTTGACGAGACGCTCGACTTCACCTCTGACTCTCAGTGCAGCATGAGCATGTCCACTCTGCTCCAGTCTGGAAGTGCATCTGCACATGCCGAAAATACCACCGGTGCGTGCGTCAGACAGACACGCAGAACCTCAAGGCAGAGAGAGACTGACCCATACGCCCGCATGAGAAGACAGCTCTTTTTCCTTCGTTCGTGTCAGCCCCGCCAATCCTTCCAAGCTTTTTATTGTTGGATGGGAGAAAATCCCTTTCACGATGATTAAAGATGATACTTACATAATCAACTAATCAATTGAACCGAAAGTTCGAAAGTCTCCTGCAGCAGACTCCTCTTCTGTCCCGGTGCCTGCCACCTCACACGTCCCAATGGATCCCTCTCATTTTCTCTCTGCAGCTGCAGACCTTGTCCAAGGAGAGTTGCAGCAGCAGACAAATCAGGGCGAGGCAGAGAGACAGAAGGGATTCGAACCGAATGGAATTATCGGGTGGGACTGGACTTTCGACGACGACAAGAACGACAACCGTTACAAGTTCAGGGTGGGTGGGGGAATTTGGGTATTATGTCATAGAGCTTGACAGACAGTCGATTTGTATCGGAGAATGACAGTTTGCCTGCATGTGATTCTTACCAGCTGCTGCTACTCCTTTGCTCACCTTGTCCTTCCGCACGTCATCTTGGCTTCGGTCTCGCTCGGTGGCATCCGTACACGAATCTTTGTTTCGTTGCCCCCTCCCTTGGATGTTCGTCTTTCACACTCAATTGACCGACCCGTGTGCGTCATCACTGAAGGAAGCCCCCGTGAAGCGACGAATAAATCATCGATCGATGAATGCATTAATCGTGCAGTGCGGGACTCTGAAGAGCGGCCCGGAGATCGACGAAGACAACATCGAGGAGCTGAAGAAGACGGAGTTCGTGAACGACCAGGATGAGAACGATGGCAAGACATGGACAAGAAAGTGCAGGGGGAATTCGTTCATTTGCAGGTCCGTCCGTCCGTCCGTCCATGCGATTGAATTGGTGGGCGGCTCTTTTTTTTTGCTGTCAAGAGTTAATGCATGCTTTGCACTCATCTTTCTCCTGCCTTCAGCCTCCCGTTGTCTGTAGTTGGCTCTTCCACGCAAACGATTTGCGTTTCTTGACCGTCCGTATGCTCGATGTCTCCGTTCGTGTGGGTTCTGGGTCTTTCCCTGACCGATGTCAGTCAGTCCTAGCTCTCTTCGTCTTTCGACCGTTGCGCTTGCCGATTCCTTCCGCCTTTGTGCTCTCACTCGAGAACCTCCAGCCCCCTGGAACAAATCAGTCTGCCTGCCTGCCTGTCTCGATCTTGCAGAGTGCAAGCTGAACACAATAGCGACGACGAGGATCGCTCCTTCGTGTTCTCGTTAGTCTGCATGAAATGAGGGTTCTCAGGATTCACAGAAAGTCAGAGAGTTACAAGAGGAAGGCAAGAACGGAATAGGGGATGAAGTGAAGGAAGGTTACAGGAGGGGAAGGGGAAGGAGGCAGAGAGAGAAACGACAAAAGCAGACCAAGCTGCAACTTTCGTTAATGCTTTCCTTTTGTTTCTCTATTGCCCCGCTTCGAAGTCATTTGCGCATTGCTTTGGCATTTGTTTTGGAAGTGGCTTATTCATCGTTTGCATAGACAAACACGAAGGTGCATTGAGTGATTCTTTTGGTCCGTATGTGTTTTGACAGTCTATTGACGCACGCTGATTTGGGTACATTCCTCACACACGCATGCAGGTGCTGCCCCTTCAAGCCCGGCACCGCGGCTTTGGGGGAGGAGGCGACCTCTGCTCCCGAAGGAAAGGACGACAGGGACATGACTAACGGAAGGGAACTCCAAGTGCCCAGAGGGTCAGTCTGTCAGTCAGTGCAGCTATCCGGTTGGATTCCCTCGTATTGTTCTTGTTCTTTCTCCTTTATTAATCCATTCTCTATTCTTTTGGGGCCATCCTTAGTTTCTTGTAGGACTACTGAGGCAAGCACGGAGACAAATTAACAGGCTGTGAGGAATGAATGTCGAAGAAACCGCATCGGAGAGTGCTTGGACTTCCATGCACAAATGAAAGCAAGTAGGTTCACGAGTGGAAAGGTGTAGAGAGGGGTCTGTTGCATTCTTCATGCTTGAAACTGAGAGCAGCCAACTGTTAGATTGGCTTTTACTTTGTGCTTGACTTTGCTGTCTCTGTGCATTTCTGCAGGCATATCTTGACTGGAGTCTACTCGCTCAGGAAAGACCAGGGGCGGTGGTTCAAGCTGTACTCGAGGGAGCTCCTCTCTGCAAGCGACGCGGCATGACCTGCCGAATCGTGTAATTGATTGATTGATTGATGCCTGCCTGAAGAATCAATCGGAGGGGAGTGCCTGCCTGCCTGTGAGCAGAGAGGCAACTCAGGAAACAGAAAGTGAAGATCGCATGGGAAAGATTCAAATTGCAAGGAGTGAACGTTGTATGGTTACACAAGGGAGGGAGGAACACGGGGGGGGGGAGGAGATGGAAGGACGGCGTGTAATCCAAGCAACCGAAATACTGATCGAATCCCACAACGGTTCATTGTACAGAGAATATAAAAAAGGGTTTGGTGTTGAGACTCCGCAAAAATTTCCTCCCTCCCGTTCCCCATCTTCTCTGCCCTTCTTTCGGCTTCCGCTTGCTTTCAAATGCTCCCCGCCTTTTCGCCTCCCTGCTTGCCGATCTCTTCCCATTCCTTTTTCAATGTATTTCTTTCCCGTCCTCTATATTCCCTCGCCTTATCTTTGATGGTGGTTGCTTTTCCTACGCTTCCCATCCTCTCCATTACCTTGCCTTCTCTTTGCTGCTGATGGTTGCTTTCCCTACGCTCATCACCGTACTTCGGAGCGTTTTTTTTAGTGGGGCGAAAATCTCTAATTCAAGAGGGGCAAAGTTCTCTTGGTCTTGATTGTTTCGAAGCGAGTGCAGGCCCTGTCTTCCTACCTACTGAGTTTGATCTATCATTCACCTTCTGAGGAATCGGGTAGGGGGGTGGGGGGGGTCTGGGCTTGTCCATGCGTAAAGCAGGTGTGTGAGGGTCAAGACGTTGCCTGCCTGTTTGTTCTCCATTTTGTCCTGCATGCCCATTCTTTCTCTTCGACGTCCCCTTCATCCTTCCTCCAGATTCTTTCGTTGAGTTGTCCTGTGGTGGCTGCTCTCGCTGTCCAGTAGGGCAAAGACAGACAGAGCGCATGCAGCCAGAGGTCGGCATTCTCTCTCTGGAGAGGAGAAGGGCAGTCCAAGAAAGATACGGCAAAAATCATATTTGCAGGCTCGAAATTCGAGGCACCTGGTGGCATGCAGATCTGTACACAGTCAGTTTCTCATGAGCCAAACGAATGAGAAACAACCGCATGCGCATGGATGGAGGGGGGGTGGGGGTGAGGGGGGGGCGCTCATTTGCTATCTTGCAATCAAATTAGTAAGAATGTTGAACGCGGTCCTCTTTCATGCATAGAAACTGTTACAAACAAATTAAAAACCAAATTTTGTTCACATAAGTTTTCGATTATTACTAGCCGTGTATGTTAAAGGCTGGGTTAAAGATGAGATTATTGCACTAAGTGTTTTCTCAAAAGTAAGTACTATAAATGTTTGAGTATAAACACCTTTAATATATAAATTTCATCTTTTTTTTTTTTTTCTTTTTTCTCTTTTTTATATGAAGTAATCATATAGCCTTTTTTCGTTTTTGAATGGGAAAGCGTTCACGATTACCTAGTCTAGGCGTATCACAGCAAAAAAAAAAAAGTAAACCAGAATTAACTTAATTTTTTTATTATTATTTTTTGTGCAATACCTAAGCAACACTTGTGCAACACCAAAACAACACTTGAAAAACAGCTGTTTGTCACCTAACATCGTCGCTAGCATCGTCGGGCAAAAAAAAAAAAAAAAGCGAGGATCGATGTGCTTAAATTATTTTTTTTTTTCTGTGATACGCCTAGCATATAGCATACATTAAGCCTATATTAAAGGGCTTTCAAAGCTTTGATACTACGCATATATATCTAGACCTACATAATATATGGCTATTAGCTACATGTCGATAACTTTTGATTTAATTAACTAGCGATTTAACTTAGTTGTACTTACCTTAACTTAGTTATCTTTTACGCACACTTTTTTGTGTCTTCCCTCTAAAACGGAGTTCAATTCCTCGGGGAAGTAGTGTGCTAGTTAGTGTGACCAGCACTGCCTCAAAACATACAGTTTGTTTACTCCTGTTTCCACTTAGTTCGTACGCAATATATATCAAATCCGAAATATATCGGAATACAATACGCACCCACTCTTATGTATCCATCAGTATTCAAGATCAGTGAGCCAACATAAACTGGTCTTTTAATATTCTGTAATAAATCATTGTTTAAGTTATAAAGGTGAGTGTCTTAAAGTGGTTTGCAGATTAAGAATCTGGAAGGTCAGTGTCTTAATGATAATGTTGGAAGTTGATTTTGTATCTTTTCCCAATTTATTAGGAAATTTTTATTATCCATACTCCCTGCCGCATATTTCTTTTTCAAAAAAAGCTACCGTTTAGTTTAGCCGCAAGTCGCGCACTTGAGTAATTAAGGGAGCCGAAATTTGTTACTCCATGCCGCTGTATGTCAATGAGCCGACCCACGCGCCCTGCATAGTAACTCTTGCAGACTTACCTCCGCGCGCAATCCGCGCGAACTGACTTGTGATAATGAGTTTATTTTAATAAATGGAATTCATATATTTTGCATGCATGTCTCGATTGAATATACGTATATGTATTTGCATGCATAAAATATACTTGAGTACGTCATAACTGGCAAAGTTTCTTGCACTTGAAGCCAGCTATCCTGGTCAAGCTGCCGTAACTGTTCTTATTGGGAACTCATTCTTCACAGGAAAATCCACGTCTCTTTCGAAGAGTGCTTCAAACGCTTGATGTCCTTTTCGGAATGCAACAGACTGAGTTTCTGATGAAATCCGACAACACTACGCCATCCTGTTAGAGTGCGGCTGTACCATTCCAAGAAAGCGCCGTTTGATTTGACTGCAGTCCAAGATGCAGTATCAACCACAAAAACAAAGCCCACATGTGGTGCCGTGCGGTCCCTTACCGCAAGCACCCCACCAAAGACTAAAATGGATCCCTGCTGCTGCAGTTATTGACAGCGGTCTCCCTTCTTCGTCGACCCATGCCCACGGAGTCAGTGTTGCACCACATGGACCCCACCACTTCCCTCCGCGTCAACCGACCCTTTCTCCCCAGATGCAGCAGAAAGCGTTTCAATCTTTCTGCCATACCCCATCCCTGACACCCCCGAACAATTTCCGATGGACTCCTCAACGGCACTATACAGGAGCGAGCAACACAGGCTACACCCTGAGGAATTCCCTACAGTCCGTGTCCCCCTCGGGGCAGCAGGTCGGGAATACAAACCGAGTCAGGGGAAGCTATGTCCCTGTCAAACCTCAACCGCAAAAAATGTCCTTACAAACCGCAGTCAGGGGAGAACATGTCACTCCCATGCAGCCTTCCAGCACTCCTCTCAACGGAGGCATGGTGTCAGAGGGAAGTTTTGGCGCTGTGTGTTTTGAGCAGCCCGGTTCTGTGAATCAGTACAGCGACATGGACCCAGTCACCTTGCCTCCCACACTCGCACACACAGAGATGGACTCCCGTCTTCACACCCACGTTGCAGACTCAGAGGGAGGAAAGGAGACTGCAGAGAGACCTCCTCAGGGCATTCCAGTGGGATGGGTTGCCGAACAGCATTCTTTCATGGCACAGGAATCCCTCAGGGGGCCAACAGATCGTCAGGAGGACACCAAAATCTTGAGGGACATCCCGACGCAGCAGACCGGAGACACCCCCGCGATTCAATTTGCCATACACGGACCAGAGGAAGATGAGATTCCTGCGGGGGAAGAAGAAGAAGAAGAAAGAGAAGCAGAGAAGAGCCTACCCCGAGAATCTTCACTTCTTGTTAGAATCCGCCAAGCAGGGAACAACAACAGCCAGCTCCCTTCCTCTTCGATTTCTCCCCAATCGACAAGGAAGGGACGCCAGAGACTCATCAGATGCCCCCAGCCCATTCCCTCCTCTCGACCGAACTATGCGGCACCGACGTGCGCTTCCACGGAAAGGGAAAAGGAAAAGGAGAAGGAGAGGGACCATCCGCAACAACCGACAGGATCGAAAAGCACGAAAAGGCAGACTCATGTCAAAGAAACAGTCAGAAGGCAGAGAACCTATCCAAAAGAGAAGAACCAAGAAGAAAACCACGAGCCCTCCTCTGTCAACAACCCAGGAGTCAGATTGGCAAAAACAACCAAACCCAAACGACGCACCAGTGCACGACGCCCACTTTTCCACAAAGCCGCACCCCCTCATTCTTTATTCGTCCTCTCGATGCCCCCTACAACAGGCGGGGATGAAGTCAGCCAAACAGCCGCTCAGCCCGTCCCCGCCTCGCCTGCAGAGGGCGAAGTTCAAAAGACCATGCACCCAGAAGAAGACAGAGATCCTGAAGAGCGCAGTCCAAAAGAGGAAGACGGAGACTGGGAATCCGACTCAGAACCGGATCATCTTCTGTCAAAGCCTGTGACTCTACAGACAGAGACAGAGGAGCGCAGTTTCAAATTTCCTGTACAGAGAAACTCCCAACAACCACAACTCGCCATGAAAAACTATGAAGCTGCCAAGGATAGTGCAAACCCCGCGGCGCACGTCGCGTCAAATGCTGTACCTCCTCTTTCCGAATCGGGAATGAATTCATCACACCTGCGCTCAGTGCAGGAGACAAAAACCCTTTCCCAAGTCACAGGACACCAAACAAGACACTCTGGAGCTGCCACAGCTCCAGTGTCCTTCCCTGCCCCTGTGCCCCCCCTGCCTGCTGCCAGCTGGACCAGAGGAGACTCTTCAATCGCTGCAGGCACATGCACAGGCACAGGTGTGTGTGGAGGGTGGCTTAGTGGACCTGCTCTTACAGGCACCTCCGTCTCCTCGTCCCCTTACGTTGCCCCCTCTGTGGAGGTCTCCAATCTCTCCGGCGGTACCTCCTACGGACCCTCAATTGCGGGGGGACTGCAGCCTGGACTGTTCCAACAGCAGCAGCAGGAGGGACATGCTCTGCTGGGTCCAGACTTCAACGCAGCGAGGGCAAGGGGGGCATCTGTGGAGGATCCACAAACAGTCAGTCAGTCAGTCAGTCAGGGAGGCACCATTTGCGTGGATGATGGAGCCACTTGGCGGTTTTGGGTGATCATTGTGTGAGGCTAAGCAATATGTCTGTCGGCCGTTTTCTGTCGATGATACATGCAGTGCTGATTCTGCACACGTTTGGTCTATTTTTGTGTGGCTGTGCATGAAGCTTTTACCCTCTTTTTTCTAAATATGACTGTAAACATACTTCTCTCACCTCTCGTTCGTGTGTGTGTGTGTGTGTGTGTGTATGTGTGTGTGGCTTCCGTCGGGACAGCTCTACACGCAGGCTCCGAGCTCGTTCACCTTCCCACCGGGGACAAGCGCCCGCCCTCTTTTTCCCTCTCTGAACCAGCAATCTTCCCAGGGTCAAAATGTGATGATCCCAAGTCTGGGGACTCATCTGTTGTCTGGTTTTGCCGAAAGCAGTTTCCAGGGAAATGAGATGCGCGCAGATCGAGAGACCCCCATTGTCGCACTTCCTCTCACACTCCCTCCACAACCTATGGCGGGGCACTCCCAGCTTTCTCTCTCTCTGTCGCCTTCCGATGCCTCTGTCTCGTATGCAATAGGCGCATCCACAGTACGCGACGCTATGGGCCAGTTGACACGCTCACTGACCCCCTCTAACGGGCCGACTGTGTCTGGAGCGTCACCGGCTCATCAGTCTGTCAGACGTCCGACAGAGTCGGATGCTGACACCAAGACAGGGCGGTCAGAAGGTGTCCTGGTGTCTCAGTTCTTTCCGGGGTACCCAATCGGGTCTGGTGTGTCGACTCACAACCAGACAAAGACACAGGACGCAGAGGAGCAGAAACAGACTGCCGCCCTTCCTTCCAGTAAGGGAGCATCTCCCCGGTCGATTCAAAAACCTTCCGCTCTGTTCCTTCCCCTGAGTCGACAGAGAGGTGCCGCCAAGGTCCCCTCAGACCCTCTTGAAAAGATCAAGTGGCAACTTGAAAAGCGCAGACATCGGACAGACGGCGGGGGGGTTCTAGGGGCAGAATCGATTTCCCCGTTCTCTGCCCTAGCCGCTTCTGCCCTGGCGGCGCGGAACCCCTCAAACAAAGAGGAAAAGGAACTGCAGAAGAGACTGGAGGAGATTATCACTCGGCATCAGGAGCAGAGGGGGCGCAGAGGGCGGCGTCTCTTTTTGGCCCTCCACCGAGAGGGGGCAGCAAGAGCCGAAAGACTCGCCAAGAGACAGGCAGACAACAGCGCAGCAGAGGAGGCTGCCCTCGCGCAGATGAGGGAGGACACCATGGTTCTGGTTCGTCAAAGCTCAGCAAGGTCGGTTGAGATGCTGTGCGCACATTCTTTTTTGGGTGCATGGACTTTTAGTGTCAGATTGGGGTCATGGGATCAGCCAGATTTACCTCGAGGCAACAAACAGATCAAAAAAAAGTTCTCACAGATAGGCAGCTAGAGAGGATTGGGACTAGGAGTGCATGGGTGATTCTAAGTCGTGGAAGCAGAAAGAACAAACGAATTTGCTCTTCAGAATTAAGTGCATGAACTCATGCATGTGATTGCATGTCAGCCCACAAACACTTGTTCGTATGATGGCCTCTGAAATGAGGCTGTGGTTTTATGAAGATGGAATGACTGTTCGAAAAATAAATCCTGCGAAGCTCTTGAAGCTCCTGATTGTTTCACATTGTTCGCTTGCAGATGTGTAGATGCTCGTGGGTTTTTGGAGAGAAACCAGGACTGGATGGAGGCACGGGAGCGGTATGCTCAGCTGGGCATCTTGAAGAAGGCTGCTCAGGAGAGACAGGAAGAACTGGCGTGCACATTCAAACCGGAAGTGAACCCCGTGAAACCTGGTCAGTTCGCGTGTTTGTTGATGTCGTCGATGAGTCTGCCTCCCATTGTCCTGTGTTTTTGCATTTGTTTGTTTGTTTGTCTGGTCTTGAAAGCGTTCAGGTTGCTTGGTACTTTTTCTGCTTTCACGTTTGTCTCCTCGTTTTGCATTTTGCGTCCATGTCACCAGCCTGACTCCAAGGAATATCTGTATCGCTCTGCGTGCCCGCCCACCTGTCTGCTGAGCAGCAATTTGGCCTGCCTGCTAGACCGTCACCTGTCGTCTTGGCACTTTTCAAATTGATCCTGCATGCCAGAGAGAGCTGCCTTTGTGAAGTCAGTTTGGGGAAGAAGGGTCAACGTTGAGTCGCTGAATTCCTTCGATTGATCGTGTGATGCAGGAGAATGGCGTAGAAGAGGAGCAGAAGGATTGCTGAGGGATGTGGCGGCGCGTCAGAGACGAGTCATTGCCCGTATGCGCGTCGCCTTCTCAAAGAGGCAAAAGACCCTCGCGTCGCTCCAGAAGGCTGAGGAGGCGGCAGAAAAGAGAAGGGACGCAGCAGCAACCAAAAGAGTCGTTGAGTTCCTCGCAACTCCTTCAGGGGTTTCCTTCCTGCAAGGAAAGATTGAAACCGTTCTCGCAGGGTGTGGTCCCGGAAAGCGAAATCAGAGCCGGGAAGAGATCCAGAGGCAGATCGTGGAGGATCTCGTTGCATCTGCCTGCAAGGGGGGGGCACTCGATCAGAATGATCATAGGGGTCCAAGGGGGGGGGAGGGCAGGGGGGGAAGTTCGAGTGCGATTGAAGCGACAGCTGAGAAAACGGCAAAATTCGCAGAGGAGCTTGAAGGTGTGCAGCGTCGACGTGCGTTAGCGGAGGTTGAAGTGATGGTTCGTCTGTTGTCGTTGGAGGTGGAGCTGCAAAAGCTGGATTCCGAAGGGAACAAATTGATCGGGTCCCTGTCTGCAAAAGACAGAAGGGCTGCGGACAGGAGAGGGGAACAACATGGGTTCATTCTCCACCTTCCTCTGGTCAGTTACTTTACCATTTAAAAAAAGAGTCTGCATGCAATTTAGAATGCCTTCATGGTTGCAGTCATATAAAAGAGTACAGAGAAAAGAGGATCGATGAGCACAGGTGCTTGGTTGGTTTTTCACCGTTTTTGTGTCACTTTCGGGAATTGCAGGCGGCCACTTCTGAGAAGTTTTTGCCTTTTTTGTGTCATAAAGAGTCTAGTATTTCTCTGTTGCATTTTTTCCCCACTCGTCGCTTGTGCCTCAGCATCCCTGTACCTCCTCCCTGTTATCTGAATGCAGAAACTGTCTGATCTTCTTCCCGAGGTTGCGGCGCTCCTTGACGAAAAACGAACGCGGGTGGACGGTGAGAGTCCAGAGCTGTGTGCTCAGGTAGAGGGCTCGGATGAGTATGATGAAGAAGGGGAAGAGGAGAGAAAGGAAGAAGCCAGTAGGGAGGGTCGGAGGGAGGTAGAAGGGGAGGAGGTCAAAGAAGAAGGGGGAAAAGCGATCGATGTGGAACAGATTCTTGAGAATGCGCGAGTGGAAATGGAGAAGAAGAGGTTGGGGTTAGAGGATGGACAGCCTGAGTCAAAAGAGGGGAACGAGGAGGGTGCAGGAGGAGGTGGGGGGATGGGGGATTCCCTGTGGAGATTGGCCGAACTGGTGACTGCTACTGCGTCTGCCTCCAGCACACCTTCCGGCTTCTCCCTCTCCCGTGCTCTTCGAAAGCTGCAGATGATTCACTCCGAAAGCCGCCAATCAGCGTTGGCTTCACGAGGCCTCCTTCACTCTAAACAGACAACACTCCACTCTGGCGCAAGCGGCAGGAGGGGAAGACGGCTGAAGTACGGCCGCAAAGGTCGAAAATCAGAAGCAGACAGCCGCAAGAAGCGAAAGAGCAAGGAAGAAAGCCTCCCCTCATGCCACCCCCTCCCTGTCGGCCTACAGCTTGCAGAGGATGCAGCTGAGAGAGAGGCTTGCTCCGCAAACGCACAGGCTGAAGTGTCAAAGAAACCCACAGGGGGGGAATCAGTATTCCTCCTTCAAGCAGATGCCCCTCACCTCAGTCAAGTACAGGGAGCTCAAAGTAATCCTCAGTTTCCCTTCCCGATCACTTTCCCTCTTCCTTGCTCAAGACCCCCCATGTCCTCTGTGTCAGCACTCCAACTCCAGTACCCCCAACCCTCCCAGCCGCCGAGCAACAGGACCTCAGCACAAGGGGGAACCAACGATCCTTATTGGCACCAGCAGAGCGCACGGGGGACATACGGAAACCCACTGCCGTCTCCCGCCAGCTGTCGCTGGGGAGCTCTGTATGGCAATCCCCCCACCCAGTCACCCGAGCAGACAGCACCTCAGCAAGAGATGCCATCGCAACATCAGGAATCGTCAGGAGCCCTTCCCATTGACGTTTCCTGCAGCCCTCAGACTGCAAAAGGGACCGTTCCACAAGAATCGAAGAGAGCCGAAGTACAGGCGGTAGACAGAGGGGCGAGTAGGCGGAGAGACATGATCGAAGGCACAAAACCCCACAGACAGGCCGGACGAGAAGTCAAAAGCTCTCCTTCCGCAAAGGAGCAAAAGTCGAAGCCCCTGCAAAAGAAAACAAAGGGCGGTCTCCTCGATCCAGTGGTCTCCCTGCCTACCACAACGATGAAAATAGAAGTGGAACAACCCCCCCGAAAGTCCAACGCCCCCTCTGTAAAGCCACCCATGCAGCCATGTCTGGACGAAACCTTCTCTTCCGACATCAACGCAACGCTTCCCAGAACAAGGGATCCGCTTCATGTTCCTCCACACGCACTTCCAACAAACCTTCACCATCCTCCCAATCCTGCTTCTCTCATCCGCAACCACAGCCAGGCAGCAGCAGGCGCAGGAACAGGGAGACAAGGAGGGGTACTGCGACCGTCTGGTTCAGCGCCTCTTGTCTCACCCAGGGGACCGGTGATGCTCCAAGTTCAACCCGCTAATCACCCCTTCAGTCCCACCCCAAGAGGGACACTGATGCCCCCCCAGTCGTCTCTCGGGTCCCTCCTCCCCATTCCGCCCCAGCCGTCTCCTCATGCAGTGTCAGCCAGTGGGAGCAGACACCCAGACCCGCAACGATACCAAAGTCTCTCAAATCTTCGGCCAACTCCCCAGGCAGGAAACCAGGAGACGGTCCCGGAAAGAGTTCAGAAGAGACTTCAACACCCGCAGCCCTTCTGCCTCCCCGTACCTCCAGTACCCTGCCAGTGGGGGGTCCCCCGTTCCCCCCCTCCCCTGCAGCCGTCTCCCAACAGACCTCCAATGCAATTCGCATTCCATCCGTCGCCAGTCTCACGAACCTCAGGGCAAGCGTCATCTCCCATGTTCCATCAACAGCCAGCCTTGAGGGAGTCTCACCAAAGACATGCCGGTGCCCCTGTGATGCCACGACATCACCCCCATTACTCCTCCCACAGCCCGCTTCCGGGACCCCCCCACCCCCTCCAAGCGCAGAGAAGGGACGGAAGCTTGAACTCGATCCCCACTCCTCGCGCTCTTCAGCAAAAACAGGCACGGGGAGGGAACCCACCTTCTCATGCTCATCATCCGCATAGTCAAATGCAGATGCGAGCAATGTGGGAGGCCTTCAGGCCTGTGCCATCTCGCGTGTCCACGCAGGCTCCTTTCATTCACGCTCCCCCCGTGCATCCAGGAGGCCGTTTCTAAGGGCAAACAATGATCGTTCATTCAATCATGCATCAATCAATTGTGTTTTTCCTTCTTTGCTCCCTCCCCCCCTCTTCCCCTTTCTCCCTTTTGTGCTGACTGGTGAACAAACCGAGTGAATTGCTGTTGAAGCAAAAGGTCGTGCACTGAGATTCCCTGTAGTCCTTGTTTGACTTTGAAAAGATGAACGCTCGATTCCGGTCTTTTTCTTTTGAGAACATGAGACGGACATGCCGACGGAGAAGCGAACCGGGATTTCTTGTGACTGTCAGTCAGAGAGAGAGAGAGAGAGGAGAGAGAGAGAGAGAGAGAGAGAGAGAGAGAGGCGATTGTCCTCCCTTCTTCCCCCTCCCGCTCGCAAGATCTTGAGGCCGTAAGCGCTCAGGTAGAAAAAAAACTGGGACATTCTGGAAATGGGAGCAGGGGGGGGAGGAGAGGAGAGCGAAGGGAGGCGTGGAGGGAACGGAACTTTCTTCCCTTCACTTTTCTTTTCGTCTCCCGTACGGACTTGTTGGGAGAGGAAAATTGGCGTTGAAATGTCTTTCTCCCTTTTCCACTGCATGCATACTTTTTTCACGAGGGAGCACACGGCACCAGACTGGTGAAAAAATCATTTTCCGAGCGCTCTATGCTAGGTGCATGGGGAAGAGAAGGGGGCAAGAGGTAGGATGAGGGGGGGACATTTATTTTCTGCCGATTCGGGATAGAAGGGGGGGGGCACAGGAAGCATCCATCAGGTGAGTGAGGTGTAATCAGATTTCCCATAAAATCGTCTTCCTGAAGCAACACGTCCTCTCTCTATCTGTACTTTTTCTTTTTCTTCATCTATCGCTTTGCGGCTTCTTCCCGTTGCTTGCGCTCTTCTTCGGCATGTGTGTCAGCCGGAGTCAGTCGCGAATCTGTCCCCCTCTGGAACTTTGGAATCAACAGCACCGTGCAGCAGAGCGAGAGAGAGAGGGTGGTGGGAGGGACGGAAGGAGGGAATCAGGGATCCAGAGAGAGAAAGGAGGTAGGCGAAGAGAGCACTGTCAAGTGGTTGAGAAGGCATTTTATCATAATAGAAGAACGGAAGCAAGAAGCAGGATCAAGAAGTCCAAGAGTCCATCGTCCACCAGTCCACCCCACAAATTCACTTTGATGAGCTTTGCCAGTAGTCGAAGCAGAGAAATTCCTGACGTGCAGAACCTGTGCACAAAGGTCAGCAGCAGCAAAGTTTTGCGCGAAGAAGGAAGTCCGCAATCATGTTAAGCCAACCCATCAAGCGTGATGTAATCAAAGCGGAAATCGAGTACGGCACCCCCGGGGTGGAGGTGCGCGAGAGCGTTCTGCCTTTTCTTCCTCCCCAAATGATCTTGCACTTCTTCATATTTTCACTTTTCACCAAGAGTCACTGAATTAAATTCATTGAATTTTTAGACAGTATGACGCGACCAACGCTTCGAGCAATATTGGCCCGGAGCTAGGCCCGGAGGCGATAATGAGAACTTTAAATTAATGTTTGTTTTATGCACATATACTTTAATAGAAAAGTAAGAGCATCGATGAAATAAATGTAGTGTCACTGACTCACTGGCAATGTCACTGTAATGATACACTGAAGAATTTTTATTGTTAAAACAGTTTTACATGGTTTTACTATATAGTTCTAGGCGTCGGCTATTTAAAAAAAAATCTCTTAAACTAGAGCTCTGAAAACCCTTTAATTTTTTTTTCTATATTTTTTTAGTCAAACAACTGTTCAAGTTACTGTTGTCTAAGTATTGCGTATATATGGTGTTTATATATTGCGTAAATGTTGTTAAGTGCCAGTTTTATTCAAGTACACCCTGCAAGTTTAATTACGTAATTTAAAGTCGTTTGTAGCACTCTAGCTTAGTAACTTACAGCTAGACTTAAAGCAATTTAAAATAATTTAAAGTAATTTTAATAAAACAGGAAATTCTAAACTAAAATAATTAATTTAAAAAGCTAAAATATTCATTTTGGTTAAGCTTTGAAGGTTCGTAATAACAAAAAAAAGAATCTCAATTGTATATCAATTCATTGCATTTTTAAATTAGCAGTTATAACTTAAATGTCAATGGATGACTGCACTCCAACACTTTTACAGTGATGGAGTTTCTAGTGCAGTTTCGTCTGAGCACACATCTTAATCTCTAGCTCAATCTTCCAGTGGATTCGATTGTCAAAACAAATTCAAATGAATCAAAAGTCTACTTTTACGCCTTAGTTCCTATTTAGCTTTCTTTGAACCGATCCATCACCCCTTCTGCAACCAATCAAGAAAGTTTTGCCTCTCAGGGCTCCGCAGCATCTCAACGCCTTCTGTCCATAACTGCAGCTCTCTGCGCATCTGCAAAAACAGAGGGACAAGACCAAGCACACCGACATACACGTGAGCGAGCGAGGAAGATCTGACAAGTGCAAGTTACTTATCGGCCGGTAAGAAGGCTTATAAGCGGAGCGTTAAAGACAAGAGATGCATACAGAACAACTAATCATAGTGAGGCAACACAATGACGCACAGACGCAGGACTCATGTACCAAGGGAAGGAGCAGGCTGCAGTGAGATAAATGACAACGGAGACAGAGAAACAGCCTACATCAGCTGCACCTCTCTGTGTGCTTTCCAGACTTAGTATGTCAAACACGCAAATTTGTTTGGCAGCTAAATGGCAGAATAAACACACAGAAACAAATGGACGAGAAGAAAAACACAAAACAATCCACAGAGCAAAAAGATCACCACAGGAACATCCAGAGCGCTGTACGTCCTTACGCAGATAGATGCAGCTCTCTCTCTCAAATGAATGACTGACCGACTGACTACCAGACTGCATCCCCCCACCCCCCCACTGACGGTTCGGAGTCCCCTGGACAATCTGCAGAGAGACCGTACAAGTTCCACTGCCTCCTCCTCCTCCCCCCTCACCACATGTTCATGAAGTTCACCCCACCTCTCCTGCACCAGACTTGTTGGGCTTCCCCCCCCACCAGGCATCTGACCCTCTTTCTCTCTACCCCTCCCTCTCCCACCGTTTCCATTTCCATTCTTGCCCCCACCCCGACGCTCTCTCGATTCATCCAAAGTCCATAGAGCGTCCACAGCGCTCCGTGCAGCCGCCTCAACCTTAGCAAACCACTTGCCTGCAGAGTCGCCCAGTCCTCCTCCAACCCCCTCACTGTTCTCATGACCAATGGAAGAAGAAGAAGAAGAAGAGCTCCCTCCCCCCGCAGACCCCCTCCCCTCTCTCACAGGGGCTGCAGCTGCAGGGGGCATTTCCGGAAGTCTGGACCTCCAGTCAGCAGAAGGCCCACCCACGGAGTTGCCCCCTTCCCCCTCCCCCTCTGCGGACCCAATGGCTGCGCCCACAAATCCCAGAAGCCGACTGTCGAGGAGAGCCGAGAGGTCCCGCGCAGTGCGGCGCTTCCTCTCTCGGAGGGAGTCGGGCCAGGAGTCCTGGGCAGGCAGGCTGTCCAGCCGCGTCTGCAGGCAGCACCATCCATCAACTCTCATTCAACACGGGAGGAGTTGCACTGAAAACTTCATCTCACACATCCTGTAGGGTCTACGGCTGGCTTTTGAAAAAGAAGGTTCTTGACGAGCATAGAAATGAAAGCCGACGGTTTTACGTGGATGGATTGTCCTGTCAGACACTCACAGATGCATGCCAAGGAAGGAGGAGAGAGATCCTCGGACTGGTGTGCGCAAACAAAACTAATCAGACTGAAGAAAAGGTAGGAACGAAGGAAAGAGGGCAGGAGGGAGGAACCAAAAAAGGAAAGAAGGCAACTTTCTGAAAGGTCCTGCCTTCTTCCGACGCTTTTCAATTTGTCTTTTCCAGGATATTTCTTTCTTCTTAATTGGATCAGACGCATGGAGGATAGAGAGATCCGCCATGCCGAGACAACCGAATGGACGAACGAAGGAACGAATGCCCACCTCACCTGCAGGTCTCCCAGGCGTCTCTTCAGCCATGTGAACAGCTCTCTGTTTCCCTTCTCCTCCCGCAGAACCTCTGCAGACAAAACGCAAGACAAGAAAGCGAACCCTTGAGACATGGCGCTGCATACTGGGAGACGGTGCGGGAAGAAATTAAGTCACGGTTGTCAGACATGATTACACACGCTCTGATTCTCAAACAATCCGTACAGGTGCTCCAGGCTCTAATGTATCCGTGTGGATGTTCATGTGTGCGCTTCTGAGAGGCTAAAAGACGGCAGGAGAGCCGCGAAGATGTATGCGAGATTCCATTCAGCGAGAAGCAAGCTTACATCTAATGTACCTCCACTTACGCGCACTACCGTCGACTCACCCGCAATCAACACCGGGCCCCCCCCTCGAGCGCACTCAACCACAGCCAGCAGCCTGCCAGCGGAGGAGAGAAAAGCCCGGGAAGCAATCAGATTCTCTTGCAACGCCACTTGCTGGGCGGTCTGCAAACACGGGCACAGCACACAGGCAGCACGAGAGCCACGGGTGCCAACCGAATGTATCCGAAGCAAGTCCACGCTCTTCATCCAAAAAAGCAACCGTTGGCACACAACTTCGATTCATCGAGAGACGACCGCCATTCAGAGTGCCACAAGCGTGGGGGCATATGCCTTCCTTCCAAGCACGATTCGAATTGCCTCTCTTTCTCATGGCTGAGATTGTATGGTTGAAATGTATCTCTCTGCCTGTTCGGGGAACGGTTGAGGCAGGTTAAAACTTTAAGAAAAGAAGTGCGCGTCATGAGAGAGGACACACAGAAAAGCGTCCACGTACACACAGAGACAGACAGACAGACAGACAGACAGACAGACTATATCGTCTTTTCTTCACTTCACTTTTTCCGAATCGAGACAGACAGACAGACAGACAGACTATATCGTCTTTTCTTCACTTCACTTTTTCCGAATCGAGGCAGACAGACAGACAGACAGACAGACAGACAGACAGACAGACAGACCTGGTTGCTCATTGCTCCCTCGAACCTGCACAAGAATAAAGGGGGAGAGGAGAGAGAGAGAGGGTCAACGAGGTTATGATTGCGGGACGGACGGACGGAAGCTTCAAAGCAGCACTGGATGGGTGGATCAGGAGGAAACAAACCGAAGCTCCTCATTTGTGCAGCAAAGAACCAAAGCAATCGGAGACGAAGAACCAAACAGAAGAGGAAAGCTGGCGCATCTCTGGAGCATCTCCACTTTTTTCTCTTTCCGTCAAGGACGAACGAGAGCATCGCCACCTTCTTTCTCACTCTGTCTTGTTGATCCAAAAAAGGTTTTTCAAATGGAAAAATATCTTTCTGTTTCTTGGAGGTGAGGGACATTCTCCCCTTCCCCCCCCACTTGTTGACTGACAGACCATGTGTTTCTTCTTCTCCCTTCTTTTCTTCATGTACACAACAGACAAAAAGAGGGAAAGAAAGGATAAAGGCAAAAGAAAAGAACAAACGTCAAACAACGTCGTCAGGGGGTCCGAAAGGTGAGAGTTAAGCGCCCCTTGCCTCTCCGCCTCCCGACAGACTTTCACGTGATCACTGGGTTTACACGTTAATCCTCTGCTGCTTCCACTCAAGATAAAAGGAAGAGACAGACAGACTGCATGTTTCTTCTTCTCCCTTCTTTTCTTCATAAGACAGACAGACCTGCAGTCGAGGTCGTCAAGGGCCCTCACGAGGTCTGTCACAAGGCCCCGTCTCCTCATCATGAAGTCTGCATACGCACGCACACACACACACACGCGAGAACAAACATACAGACGTGGTGCGCGGAACACGACAATCCTTTTCATATGAACGAATCCTCTTGGGAATTCCAAATTATAGTTACAATACCCGCCTCCTTCAAAAGCCAGGGAGTGTGTGTGGGCATGTCGTGCAGAGGGGGAAAAGTGAACTGCGGACAGACATTCTGGTGGGTAGACTTCACGAGACACATGCATGCAGTCAAAATCTCGTGAGAAAGAAAATGCTGATCGGCCTTCATCGATTGATGTGAAGAGACTTCAAAGAGACAAGCACATATGTACATTTGTTGCCTCTCCTGCATCCCAGCTACCTCCGTTTCCCGTGCCCTCCACTCCCCTACATAAGCTCCTTTCCATTCACCTACTCACTTGCCGTCTCCTCTTCTGAAGGCGGGCCCAGGTCTCGAGGGAATCCTGCGGAGTCTGCAGTACAGATTGAGAGGCGGACCATTCGTCAGGAAATCCTTCTTCTCAGGAAAGATCGGGGAAGGGGGGTAAGCCGGGTGAAGAAAGTAGTCACTGCGCGGGGGGGAGCAGGCAAAAAAAAAAAAACCATTGGGGAATCAGTTGCGATCCGTAAACGGAGACGGCCTTCGGAAGAAGACAAGAAAGGGGGACAGCAGAACGGAGAAATATGAAGGAAAAGCTGGACTCGACTCACCGAGATGGTAGAGAAGCTTGTCTCCATCTGATTTTAGTTTCATGTAGACCCCCCTGTCCTTACTAGGATCCAGGGAGTTCTGCAGACCTAGACCGAAATTGAGTACATCTGAGGTCATATTCTGGCACTCCCTTTCTCTGAGGGCCTCCGTGACTCTCAAGTCTCTCTGGAGACGTTCGGTTCCCGGAGATTTTCTTGAACCAGTGGCGCCGCCACTTGCTGGGGTGAACGGGTGAGCGCTTTGCGGCATCCTCATCTGGGGCTCCGGGCTGACGGGAAATGGCGAAGGCCCATCTTCTGAAGGGTAACGGGGTGCGGAAGGGGGTGGAGTGGGCGTGTGGGGCGTTTGCGCGCCCATGCCATGCGGAGCCGACCTGAAGGCACCCGGTCTCCTCTCTGGCGATCTGACCGTGGCTTCGTGATGATGATGATACGGGTGCTCAGTGGAGTAGTGACCCTGAGCCGCACCCCACTCAGGGTTGCGGGTCTCATACCCCCCAAATCTGGAGCTCATCTAGCTCGGTCAGTTCAAACACAGAGAAACGACCGGCGGTGTGTGGAACAATTCATGAGATTCTCCTGGTCACCCGAGAAAATAAGGAACACAGAGTATAAAAGAGTGGAGACAGCAATGCATGGATCTGTTGTCCGATCGAATCTCCAAACCCTTTTCTGTCTCGCGAGGCCTTGGTTTTCCTCCCACTTCTCAATGATAGTGACACGCTTCGTCAGCGAGATGGTCGTTGGATCGACGCTCTACTCTGATCTCCTCTGACAGACAGACGACAAAGCATCGTTGCTTCATGACCCTCGAGATCAAATATCCTCGTACGTGGCTCGATCGGCCATGCATGCATGGCTCGCGGCCTGCTCAATTAATTTTCTTTAGTGTCTCTCTGGTCCTTTGAAGCATGCAGCTCGCGCACAGCAGTTGAGCCTCGGAGGGCAGCTCAGCCCGCGGCCCGGGGGCCCTCGATCAGATTGCTCATTTCCGGCCACCGAGTCTGAAGGGCACCGAAGTGGAGTTTTTGACAAAGACTATGTATCAGACTATATATGCATATTAAAATTTATTCCCCCCCCCAAAAATTAGTGAATTAAAAAAAAATAATTTAATTATGAAAACATATATATGGGTTTTATAATTAATTTTTAAGGAAAACGTGAAAGTCGAAAAAAAAAAAAAGAATGTGTCATTCTGCCAAAATTAGCTAACAAAAGTCAAATCGACTCGGTCATGTAGTGTGGAAGCCATTCCCAAATAAAATCATTTTATTTGAATTAACTTCAACTTTATCATTCATCAAACAGAATTGTTTTAGTCACTATGATAAATTTATTTATAACCATAGTCTAAAGTAACAAACAACAACCATGCATGTATGTGCCGCCCAGGAGCTTAGCGCTCCAACTAGGGTTAGACATCCTCTAACTATCTAACTAACTAACTAGTCTCACAGCTGTTCCATTCATCTAGACATTAATTCTTTTGCTAGCTTCTAAGTTATAAGTCATCATAACAGATCCGGGTGGAAATAAAAAAATATTACTAAGACTTTTGTATGTCCAGGAAGTCTCTGTGACTCTCTGAACATTTTTATTGTAGTTTGTATGCATGATGATTGTTTTGGCCTTCTTCACACTAATTTAGATGAATTGCTTCTTGATTCACTGGCAAGTCCAATGCTAGTTAGTTAGTTAGTCAGTAATATTGCCCTCCTCTTCCGGCGCTCGGGCAGCTAGCCGTCAATCCCCCCGCTGTTTCAAGCGACATCGCCCCCTTCTTTGCTGTGCCACGGTTCCCACTTGCTCTCCTAATGCATGCTGACGCCCCCCTGGTAGCTGCAATCTGCAACTTTGTTTTCACTGCTCCTTCAATCTTGCTTGGTGCGCAGCCGTTTTTGCTTGCTAACCCCCATACAATCCTTCGTACCACAGCCTGAAACGCTGGAGCCAACACGCCATCCAACGAGATCACAAGCAATGTGAAGTTTCGCATCGTCTCTCTACACGGCTTCTCATACGTCTACGCACTTTCACATGATGACATCCCACTGATCCCAGTTCACAATTTCACAAGCAAGTTCATGAAGGTTTATCCAATTAATTTACAGTCAGCACCGCGAAAAGAAACCAAGCTGTCATGGACTCTCTTGCTTTCTCACTGAGTAAAACACCGCATTCAGCCCACTGCACATAGTTGGTCGAGCACATTCATCAGCACGTTCTGCTATCGCAGAAAAGGCCAAAAATTGACACTGACATTTAAAGCGGACGACAAGTATGATATTCAATTCAAGAAACTCTCTGCATCCCTTTCTTTTCCCCCCTCTCAATGCCCTCATTTGAACGAGTCAGACACACATAACGCATAGCTTATCAAACAAAACACAGATCCCCTTGCTCCTTGCAGGGTGCATGGCCGAAAGGAGGGACTCGAGTCAAAAAGAACCCTGGGAATCAATCATCTTCAAGTCGGTGGTTTCCTTCCAGATCGAGCAGCTGGAGGCCCTCCCCGTCACTGACAGACTGTCCTGCGATCATGCGATTGAGACCGTCTCCAGATTTTCTCCTGCGCATCGTATTCAGCTTCTCCGGTGCTGCAGACAGCCATTTGTGTGAATAAGGTGCAAAACAATCAAGTGGCTCTGCACAGCAGAAAGAGAAAGCCTCGAAAAATCTCGGGAACAGGTACTATCACGAGAAACAGAGAAAAATCAAGCGTGCTCTCATTGCAAAAGATCGATGGATGAGCAGATGAAGGACGCACAACGTTTTTAATTCAGCATGAGGAAATTAAGGGGAGGGAAGTGAAGGACGGGAAAGGAAACCAATTAAGAAAAGTGGACAGAGAGACAGGGTGGCCCCGAGACGGCCGTAGAAAAGAAGAGAAGAGAAGACAAGAAAAGAGTCGCTGCACAAAAAAACAAAGCAGAAACACGGCTGAGGTATCCAGAAGAAATAGGAAAGAATTTATTCCCTGTACATATTCGCACTCACCCCTCGCTGCATCTTCCAGCACCACACAGGCGTAGAACTGAAACAGACCCAGCACAACGCCAAAAAATAGGGCAGGCAGAATGAGGCAGAACACGAACTCCGCCGCTCTCAGCCAGTTCGGCCCAACAGGGAAACACCGCGGCAGAACGGTGAGCACAATGTTGAAGCCGGTCAGCACTGGCTTGAAGGGGTCCAAAAAGTCCCGAACCGGATCTAGGCGGGATCGGATTCTGTCCGCCCACCGAATTGGGTCGCGTTCTTCTCCGTTGGAACCAAGCAAAAAAAACAGGAATAGTCTCACGGATGCAACAAGAAATGCTGCGGAAGCCGCCTTTCTAGATTTGCGATGGACAGCTGCACGCAGGCGGGGACATACAGAGACGGAAAATTCTTTCTGGCGAATGATCGCCTGACAACACCGAGACAAGCGACGCCACATCGAGCGAGGAGAGTGAGCAAGAAGAAAGGGCCAGGCCCGCGTCACGAAGAAGTTGAACAAGGAGAAAGCAGATCGAAGCTCTCGCATGTCTGACACCCCCACTCACCCACCCATGTGCAGGCAGAGAAGTAGACGGACCGAAAGATATGCCGCCTCAGATGGGCAGGAAAGTACAACCAAGGGAAGACAAAGAACCAAAGAGAGGAAAGCTCACTAGAAGAGAAGAGAGCAAACCATGAACTACCCACGCAGAGAGAGAGAGAGAGAGAGAGAGAAAGGACAAGACCCATCGAGACGAATAGGCCGAAGAAAGCGTACCAAGGCTTGACGTGACTGTGAGGAAGGCAGGCAAGAGCATTCGTACCGTTCCTGCAGAGAGGATGGCAGAGACAAGACGAGGAGGCAGGAGATGGGGAGACAGTCTGCAGTGTACAATTGAGACTGGGATCATGGGTCATGTTCTAGAATCAAAAGCGAACTTCTGCATACCCTCCAGATGCATGATCGATGACAGAAAATCAAACGGGAAAGGGAGTTTGGAAGGTACAGAGGAAAAAAGGAGAGAAGAGAAAAAGCAGACCTCCACAGACACGTGCAGTCAGTCGGAGTGGCAGAGCATGTGTAAAGCAAACAGGGAGGAAGTCTGTCTGTCTGTCTGTCTGTCTGAACTCCTTCCTTCCCTCTCTTCACCTCCTTCAACGTCGTCAGACCCACCGAATGCGCAGAGAGTCTCAACCTGCATGCATACAGAAAAAGAACAAAGCAAACATTAGAGTAGAAGAGAGTGTATATGAGCTGGCGAGGGGGCATTCTAAGCCATTCCACTGAGGAATCTTCAGGGTCCTTTTCATCGTCCTTCTGCCTCAGTTTCGATCGCAGTTTGCTTTTCTTCTTCACCTCCCGGGTCCTTCAACACCAAACGAGGAAAACCAAACGAAAGTGGAAGAGAAGGACGAGATCCGGTGGAACGGAAAAACACGACAGTTAGATGGGTTGACGCACGCAAACGAGTTCTCGAAAAAGACCATAAATATATGTTCGGGAAAGCGACTGCAGGATGCCGAAGAGAGCTCTTCGATCATTTGACTGACCAGAAATCCCCCGGACACAATCCACATCTCCCTCCGCAGGGACGAAGGTCTCCGAATGCAATAGCAGAAACGCTGTTTGGCTGAACATAAACACACGCAGAAGAGGAAAGACAAGACTGTATCAGGAGTGCGAATGTGCAAGCATAATATCTACGGATGATCCGATGTACCGGAAGGGAAAGGACGAGAGTCAGATCGACTGAGCACAAAGGGATTGACGACATCTGCATGATAATGAACAATTTGAAAATGAGACCGATCTAGCTTGGAGGCCCCCATCCAAAATGAGGAAATGTCCAATAGTATGAACGACATAAACGCTGCGTCTTTTTTTTTTTTTTTCTTTCTTTCTTTCTTTCTTTCTTACTTACTTAAAAGTTTCTTTCTCTCTCTCTCTCTCTCTCTCTCTCTCTCTCTTTCTTTCTTTCTTACTTACTTATTTTTTTCATTCTTTTCTTTCTTCATTTCTTGCTCCTTTCTGCCTTAAGCGCTCGTATGAGTTCGTTAAATAAATTCTTGCCCCTCTGTGTGTGGGGGGGGGGTGTGTGGGGGTGTGTGGGTGCGTGGGTGGCATGACTAGTTGTCCACCCGCCCGCTGGCTCGTACGTCTCCAACTGTTTCTGTCCACTCATCGTTGGTACCGGACCGTCTACTCTTCCGCTTGCATTTCGTCCTGTACGACAGAAAGACCGAACGAAGCTGTCCGGCCCCAATCACAGTCCTTTGAACGCCTTCGACACATTTATCCCTTAATTCCATCTTCTCTCCTCTTTTCTTCCTCTCTCTATGCTGGCTACTTGCCAGCCTTGCTGCCTGTTTTTCTATATGCGCTTTTCTCTTCCTGTCGTGCTTCGAATTGATGTTCGTCTGCCCTTTCCTTCTACTTGAAACCGCGTCGTGAGTTCTAATCTTATCCCCACTGTTCTGTGCACATCTCTATCTTTGGTCGTTAACCCCTTTCCCCGTGGACCCATGTTCCCTGCCTGACCTTCGTCATTAGACGACGCTTGCTCCACGTTCATCCCGAGTATATTAATATCTATGCAAGACGACAAGCTGAACAGAGACGGCTGGTTCGTGAGGGCAGAAAGCGGAGTTCTTAGCAATCGTTTTGTTTACTCAGGAGGGAGATAAACGAGATGGTAACGCGACAGCTTTCAACGATGGGGTCTGCGAGACTTGCTTGCGACCAACTGCCTTACTTCCCTGCAAAAAGAGTCTCAAAATGCATGGGTCGAGTTTGGGCACGGGCAACTTAATTCGATCCGAGTTCTCTCCTGTTCATGCATACATGCATGCATGCATGCAGCTTGGAAGCTCGCCGAGCGCGCGGGCGCCGCGCCGCGCGCGCACACGCGCGCGCGCTTTGCAGCGGGTGTGCATGACAAAATCTCTCTGGCTTCGCATGTGACTTTTTGTACAAGGATTGCTCTTGAAAGCTTGAGTCAAACAGGTGTCAGCACAACCTATTCAGAAATATCCTGTCTGTGAAATTGCTTGCCTTCTCTCGAAGTCAACGCAGAAACTGAACGCCGTGGTGCGAGACCCTCGCACGCTGAGAATGACACAAAAGTGACTGACCGTTGTCTGCTACGTGCATGTCATGCAGTTCATTCCACATTGACCGTACAGACTTTCCGTAGACCCAACCTCCGATTTCAGACCAGCACGTATATCCAAAGATGACCCGTAACCTCCCTCGTCCGTGCTTCCCTCAAATGAAGCCCTCTTCCACCTCTCCTGGAAAATCCCAGGGAGGAAAGGACGGAAGGACTCAGACTGAGCTGGCGGAGCTCTGTCTGTTCGAGGAAATGAATGAAGACATTCTGGGAGGAGATGCCGTGGTCGAGACTCCTTTCGGTACGGCCGCGTGGAAGCTGTGTATGACCCTTAGTGTCTCCCGTGAAGCATCACCACAGACCACATGCCTGCATGCATCCACTGTATCCACCCGTTCACCTTCAGTCAGAGTCTCAGTGTGTTGGAGTTGGCCTGCGTGCGTGCTTTTAGACATTTGCAAAAGTGTATGCAAAATGATCAACATTGATTGCTTTCTGTGCCTTGGTTGTTCGTAACCTTGCACCAACCTCGCATGCCTCTTTTTAGCTGTCGTGCATGCAATCGGCGTGTAACTCGGTATGCTGGTGAGTTGTCTGCTTCTCTTCTCCCCCCTTTCTTCCAGGATACCGCAACTTGATGTACTTTGACTTCACTGCCTCTGGAAGGTCTCTCGGGTGCATTGAAGACTTCATGCGGTATCAGGCAAGTCGTTGTTCTCTGTCTCTCTCTCTGTGTGTGTGTGTGTGTCTGTATGTGTGCTTATAGAAGGTCAATCAAACTGATGATTTGTGTGCCGAGCTCACACCCCTTGGCCCATTGCCCCTGTCTGAATGAGTGAGCATGCACACGCAGAATGATTATTGCAGCGTATCGATGCCAGTGTCTCCCCGCATATGCCACCTTCTCTCTCTCTCTGTACAGGTCATTCCTCTGTACGCCAACACGCACTCCGAAACAAGCATGACAGCGGTACACGTGAACACTCTGAGGTCACAGGTCAGTTGGCCGACTTGTCGCGGCAAACTGCTCTCTTCTTCTTTCGTTTTGTTCGTCTCTCTCCAAACAAACGGGGAAGTCTGATAGGACGTTTTTCTTTGGAGAAAGAGTCCGAGCCGCAGATGGTATTTGTTTGGTATCAACAGGTTGATTGTACCTTCTGATCTGGATGCCGTCAGACTGTGGACGTTCTATCAGAGCAATGGACCTTCGAAGAATAAACGCTCACTCGATGTCTCTGCCTGCTTGCCCTCTTGCAGGCTCGCGAGATTCTCCGTGAATGGTTCAGTGCTCACGAGGATTCAGTGATCTTCACCGGTGGGTGCATGTAGGCCTGCCTCCCTTTTGAAGCTGTCGCTGTTCTTAACTTTTTCATTTTAGTCCTCGCGCGTGGTCTTCTTCCTTGAACCCATCAGACTAGCGTACGAGAGAGCCCCTTGAATCAAACAACGCTTGTCTCTCTAGCTGTCTGTCCTTCGCTGTGTCCAGCCGTCCGTCTGTCTGTTTGTCTGTCTGTCTGACTGGCTGTCTGGCCATCTGTCTGTCTGCTTTCCCAGTGACCTGCTGAACGGACGGACGCGCATGCTTGCAGGGTCCGGGTGCACGGGTGCGATGTGGAAGTTCCTGTCCATCATGTCACAAAACAAATGGGGACTCCGACCTCCTGAGTCTCTCCAACCTGCAGTCAGTTCTGCTTTTCTTCCTTTTTTTGCCGTGCCCTCTTTTCCTCTGCATGTCTGGATTTTTTTTTACACTCTCTGTGACTGCCTCCTCCTTCCTCAAACAACGCCCAAAACCATCTACGCATGTTTTCCTTTGTGGGCTGTCGAAGGCATGGACAGAGAGAGGTCTTTCACTGAGAATTCACCGACCCCCAAAGGCTCAAAATTTGTTTGTATACGTGACTGCAGCCTGCCAAAAACCAGCAAACGACCTCTGTGAGGAAATCCGAGGCCAAAGTTCGAAGAGTCAGCCTTGCCTCCGGAAGGAAGAGGCATCTATCGCTCTCTCTTCCGATAATCTGGTGTACACACTTGAATTCACGATCATGATAGAATCAGAGAAAGCGATCAGCGAGGCAAACGGATCTTCATGCATGTGCGAGAGGAATCAAGTGTCTGTTGCGGACTTCCGCATGTCCTTTTTGCACTGCCGGCTCGATTCTCACATTTCTTCTCACTTCAGATTCCCTCCCTCTCTTTCTCGTGCCTGTGACCCAGCTAGATACAGCTGAGAGGGGAATATCACTAGATAATATTCCAGCATTCGTTTCGCTTCCATTGCCTCCCCCCTGTCCCCCTCTCCTCTTACATGCAGGTCGTGTTCATAGTCGACTCGTCCTCCCACCACACCGTCATCCTTCCCTTCCGGGAGATGGCACAGAACTCCAATCTGATCAGACCGGCACAGCAGTCATCTCATTCGCCCTCTGTACACACTCAGCACGGAAATCTCCCTCCCTTCCTCTCGGGAGCCCCCTGCCCCTCAGAATACACTCCCGGTCGGCCGGTCTAATTGCCTGCCTATCTAGTCAGCTTCTTACCTTCTTCTGCATGGGGGAGGGGAGAGAAGGAGGGCCACAGGGGACGGAGGCGGGGAAATGCTTTTCTATATGCACTTGTGCGGGACACCCTCTGCACTTGCAGGAACACGTCGTTTCCTCGACATGTTGTTGCGCCAAGTTTGCATGGACTTTCTTCTTTCTTTCTCTGTTCTGTGCACCCCTGCAGGCAACAACAAAGGCTGCACGAGTGGAGAGGCTCTCCAACTTTTCTTTCACGTGATCGAGGTCAAGAGCGACACCCGCACGGGGACCCTATCCCTCCGCTCCCTGTTGGAGGCTCTCAGGCAGTGCTGGAAACTCCAGGCAGATAGGCAGACTGAGGAGGTCCGTGGATAGGCAGAATGTGCATGAATGAATGCGAGATTCTCACAGCACATTGGAGAAAGATCATCTCGTGTGTAACGCACACTCTCTTCTAAAGACCTACAGACACCTTTCAAAAGCATCAATCGATCTGCAGGAGATCGGCCTCACCCAACCAGCCTGCGAGCATATTTACATGTCTTTTGCATAATGGATGGATTTTGATCATTCAAAACACACTCTGGAGGTCATCGAATTTGCTGCGCAGCACCGCAGTATCTGAATGAGGGCTGCATGTCCCTTCCCTCAGACGCACCCTTTTTTTTGTGTGTAGGTGGAGGACTCTCTTTTCGGTGGACAAGCGTGCCTGTCGCTAGGAGAGGAAACAAAATGTACACCCAAGCTTGGTGCCTTTGCATGCATGCAGGTGATTCCCCTCGTGTTTGTCACTGCCGTCTCCAACGTGACTGGCATGGAGAACAACGTGCCCCTCCTCTGCAGACTCGTGCACGCATTCGGAGGGGCAGTCCTCTTCGATTTTGCGGCGGCTGCAGGACATGTCAGTCAGTCAGTCAGTCAGTCAGTCGATCAGTCAGTTAGTGAATGGTCGTGCAGTTGCACTTGCGAAAGGATGCGTGCGTCCGCTTGTCCTTGCTTGTGTCTGCGTGTGTGTGTGTGTGTGTTTGTATCTTTGGAATTACACCACCGAAAACACGGCATTAACCGCTGTGACCCTGGCTCTTCGACAAGAATTTGATGCAGAGGTGTACGAATCGAGTATATCGATTTGCCAGCATTAATGAAAAGTGAGACAGGAATATAAGGCCTTGACGATTTCCCATAGAAAGCCCATTGCTTTTGTTCCTCTCATCGCGTGGTAGCTGCTTCTTTCCTCCCCTTGGTAACGATGGTGATGCTCAACTTCCCTTTGTGCGCAATAAATGCCGACGCTCTCCCTGCAGGTGAGACCGGATATGAACCCTTCGGACTTTGAGGTCCCCTCTCTCCATCTGAAGGGGAGCGACACCGTCACACCCTCAAAGGCCTCCTCTCTTCCCCAAAACTCATTCATGAGGTAGGTCAAAAGTCAGCAGGGCAGAATTCAGCTGAAGTCCAAAGACAAGTCGATTACAGATTATGAAGCTTTCGAGCATGACATGGGTCTCTCTCTGGACCGACAAGAAAACAAATCAACACAAGTTCTAGCAAGAAGACGAAGAGCGGTGAAAGACAGGCCTTCACAGAGTAACGTTATCTCACCGTCTCTCTTCCTCTCTTTCGGTCGCTTTCTTTTTTTTTCTTTTCCCATCGTGCAGATGGATGGTGGAGACCAGAGGAGGGAGTCCTGCAATAGACGTTGCCACATTCTCCCCGCACAAACTGCTGGGAGGGCCTGGAACGCCTGGTGGGTTGGTGGGTCGGCTTGCGATTCAGCTGAATCCAATAAATCATGCTGTTTTGTTCCCCTCGTCCAGATAAAGGTTGAGGTTGGGGATCACAGTTGCCCTTTGCTGATCGAACAAAGAGACGACAGACAGACCGTATCGATCAGAAAGAATTCCGGGGTGGGAGGACATACAGATCGATCAAATACGGAGGAAGCCTGATGACGCACGCAACATCTATGCCGGGCTATGTTTTTCGCGTAAGCAGAAACACTCGGATTCATTCGGGCAAATGAAGGGGCAAAAACAATTTTCAAAGAAACGTGTGCTGCGGGCTTCGAAATGTGTGCTACAGCTTTCGTATTGCATGACTGACAAGATATTTTGTCTGCATTATGACACAAGTGCCGTCAGAGACTCATTCTGTCTGTAAACATGCACGCAGGTGTCCTCTTGATGAAGAATTTTCTTCTGTGCAACAGCAAACCAGGACAGCCAGGAGGGGGCAGTGTGTCGTTTGTCGGTCCTGAGGGACACAGCTACATCGGGGTGGGTAGCTAGGCAACAGAGAGGAGGCAATCGCCCATTCACTTCTTCTCTCCTCTCCTCTCCTCTCCTCTCCTCTCTTGCACTCTGTGCTGTTCTTTTCTGCTTTTTTTTCTCTGAACTCTCCGACGTCTTCTTACTGCCCATCCCATCTCTCTCCACCGAGCCAAGGCTTCGGACTCTCTCCTTGCATTGATTCAAACAATTGTATGACAAAGGAAAAATAACCGTACGAAATTTAAATGAATGACGCAAGGCACTCTTTCACGTTTCCTAATCTCTGTCCAAATAGACTTCTACACAAGCCTGATTGTTTGTTTCTTTCTCTTTCAAAATTGGTTTCAGGATACGGAGGAGCGGGAGGAGGCCGGGACTCCGGATATTCTCGGGTCCATCCGATGTGGCCTGCTGATGAACCTTCATGCAAAGGTCGGCATCGACGCCATCAGGAGGAGGGAGCAGGAACTCGCCAACATGCTCATCAACGCATGGGCCAGCCACCCACGGGTTCGCTTAGCGGGACCATCAATTCAGCGCCTCCAGATGTGCAAACCCCCCGGCTGTGAGGGCAACAGCACGAAGACGATCGAGCTCACCGAATTGGATGGAGACGGTGACGACAAACTTGGCACGTTCCCGAGTGATGACAAGGAGAGCGGCTGGGATCCCGGCAGAGTCGGAATCATTTCCTTCCAGATTCTGTCCGCAAGGGGGGACGAGAGGAAGTATCTGCACCACAACTTCGTGTGCGCTGTGCTGAACGATGTCTTCGGCGTGCAGATTCGATCTGGGTGCGCTTGTGCAGGTCGGTCCAGTGTCGCATACATGAAACTTTACGTGCAGTCACTTGGGTTTCAAACCAGTTCCTCCTGTTTTGTTTCACGTGGCTCCCTCTGTGCATGTGTGCAGAAAGTGTGTCCAGGTAGTTCTCTGAGCACCGACTCTCCATGATGATGTGTAGAGGTTTGATATGTTGTGTGCGTGTCCCTGACTGCTTGTGTGTGTGTGTGTGTGTGTGAAGGTGCAAGTGTGTATACACGTGTGTGTGTGTATGTGTGTGTGTGTGTGTGTGTGTGTGTGTTTGTGAAGGTGCAAGTGTGTATACACGTGTGTGTGTGTGTATATGTATGTGTGTGCGTGCGTGTGTGTGTATGTGTGTGTGTGTGTGTGTGTGTGTGTGTATGCAGGCCCCTACTTGATCCAGCTGCTGAAGATGGAGAACGTCCAAGAGAAAGTGAGGCAGCACATCGTGAAGACTGGCTGCAACGTCTTCAAGCCAGGTGAGAGAAACATACACTGAACAGCTCTTGCTCGCAGACCTAGCTCTGTGTGAGAACATGTTTGCGCGTACAGTCCCCTGAACATGAGAGAGAATTCACGCCCACCCATTCGTAATTGCATGCATGGATCCATGCAGGCGTCTCTCGTGCCGGGGTCCACTTCACGATGACGGACGAGGAGGCCGTGATCCTCCGGGATGCCGTCCTCTGGGTCGCGGACTTTGGAGACGAGGCGTTGGGGCATTACACCTTCGTGCCGTCCTCAGGTTAATCCATGCATCCGGTGTTTGTTTGGAGGTGCATGTGGGCATACCAGGGCAGTAGGAATCGTAGTCGTGTTGCAGTCCGCTTTGGCTTTGTTTTTGAGCAGAAACCTCTGTCAATCCGTCAAAGGGTGTGCAATTTGAACAGCACTTGTCCACAAACACCGCTCTTTATCCACAGACCGGGTACAGACCGTGCCAGACGGATTCGCCTTTTCATTTCTCTCCCCGGCCCTGTCGCAGGAAGGTTCCTCCACCAGAGCGCTGCAGTGCGTCTGCCCCCCGATCAGCTCTACGGGAAGGACTTCGTGCACGCCCCTGCGTCTGTGAAGAAGGGGAAGGGAACGGGAACTCCTCGCAAACAAAGCAAGCCCTTCTTGTGAGTAAACAGAGAGACAGACAGGCAGACAGACAAACTTCAGTCTGAGTTCTGTTGCTAGACATGCACTGATACGCCTATTTATTACACAAACGCACGACGAAGCTTGAAGTGATTCTCCCCGGAGGATAGAAGAGGTCGATCCTCCCTGAGTGTACGTGTCCTGTTGTGCGGAGATGTAGAACTCACTGGGGCCCTGTCTTGCTTTCGTGTGCATACACGCTTGTGGGCTCAGTTTTGTGTATATGCCGTGTTGCACTCATCTGTGCTTCTGTGTGCATAGGTGACGCAACAGTCCTGAAGTGGAGCATTTTTTGTTTTCCTTTTTGTTCCTGTTTGCCGACCTGCTGCAGCTACTCCTACTCAAAGGTCGACCTTGCTTATTCAGGGGCGATGGAGGGAATTCAGCTGGGGTCCATGACCTTCGAGGCTCTACAGAGGCAGACGAACGCCTATTCACTGGCTGAACCAGGGGGGCAGTTGGTGTTTGCAGCCAAGCACAGAGGAGAGACGGGACGCAGAACGACGCGCCGTCTCTCTGACGACCGTCGCGCCATCGCGTCAACCCCCACGGACACAGAGGCCCTCTTTGATGCTGCCTTCGGGTTCATTAGAGACGTCCGGGAGGGAATGGAAGAGGACGTCCGCAGTGCTTTCGCTCCTCTACCTGTTCTTCCTGAAGGCAGCGCTGACTTTTGCTGGTTTGCCTTCCCCGATCCTGATGCAGAAATGCCGGTTGATGCCAAGTCACTGCCTCCGCCGATGGC